>CM034008.1:5063606-5128880 GCA_019603395.1 Cyrtorhinus lividipennis
GGAAAAACAATTTTGGCGCCAGTATCACAGCCCCTCCAGGCCTCCTTAAAAACCTTCTCTAAATATTAAAAAGCAATGTTGACAACGTGTCAGCCCTGTCTAACACCCTTTGGCAGCAATCACCCGCTCTGATAAGTCCTCAATTAGGTAATTAATTTCCTTCCAATTCAAACCATCCTAATCTAAGTCTTAATGTTTTCTAGAATGATTCAGAATTGTTCGGTCGAACGATACTGTCAATTTGGCCAAACCCAGAAGATCAAAGAGGGCTCACAATGCAGTTTTTGGGTCCGAAAGAACACTGGCTCCAAGACACGCTGGAGAGACTCTCAACAAGGACGACAAAGCCAAAGATGGGAAAGAAACCGTAAGTTGATGAAGAAACTAGCTCGATTGACTGTAGTACGGTCATCATTGAAGGGCCTGAAGCATGGATGTGGTTGATGAGAAAATCGGTGGCCGTCAAATGAACTACTGTAGGGATAAACGAGTTCCAATGTGTGAGTCATGAACACTCAGACGATTCCTCCACAATGATCTATTCTATTATTTCTCCAGAGCAAGAGTATGGAGAAAAGCAGTGCCCAAGACTCTGATCAATGGATTCAGTGACCGAAATTCAGTATGAAATGATTCTCTGACCAACGTTTCATGTTTCTGGAAACTTTTCTACTACTAAAAACGTGGACTTAGGTATATTATACCTTGAATTTGATTTAGACATCACGAAACGCAAACTGTCCGATTTGGGGACATGAAAACATAGGTTGACTCTATAAGGAATTCAAAATTCAAACGGAAATTTCCGTCCACTGTTCTTAGTAGTAGAAATGTTTTATGAAATTTTGGTCAAGGACTTCTTTCCGGTTCCAGTTGGTCCTCAGACTTTTCAGCCCAGTTGGCCCAAAATTGGGAAGGGGAATAATGTGTTTAGAAACTAGATTTTCGAGACTTGTTGGGAACTAGGCGCGTGGGGTATCATTTTCCCCAACATTTAGGACGCTATCTATTGTGACGGGTCCCGAAACAATTGTTGCCCATCAGACGAGGTTTTGGGTCAAAATGAGTACCTACCCACCTATTTCAAAAAGGGGTTTTGGAGATTTTCGGGTATTCACTCATGTGGGGTATCATTTTCAATTAAATATTGGACGCTGAATCGATTTGAATGAGTCCTGGACACTTGATGTTTTCCTCATAACCTTACTTTATGGAATAATATAACATCGTGGAAGAATTTACAGCGTTTTGATTATTACTTGAATAATCAAAAGTGTGTAGGATGTTCTGCACTTATTTTTATTGATTCAGGGTATAAAATTTAGTAGAAAATGATACCCCACACGCCTAGATTGTATACTACTACACTCTCCCAAACTTGGTTTGATCAGGCAGAAAAGTTTTGAAGACCAATTAGAGCCGTGAAGAAGTTCAAAAATGTTGACATTTTTATAAAATTGTCTATTATTGAAAACGGCGTGGAGTGAAGTATGAATACCTGAAATAAATGAATCGAAATAATTTATCAAACTAGGTTCCTCTGGCAAACAGTGTGTCCAATGCCATAATTTAGATACTTTTCTATTTCTTTTAAGTTCCATTTCTTCTCCTTTTTTCAGACTTCGAATAAAAAAGATGAAAAGAAAAATCCTCAAGTTTACTTCGACATCGCAATAGGAAATAATACAAATGCCGGTCGAATTGTGATGCTTCTGAGGAGTGACGTTGTACCAAGAACGGCCGAAAACTTCAGGTGTCTCTGCACGCACGAGAGAGGTTATGGTTATCAAGGTTCCACTTTTCACAGGATTATCCCAGGATTTGTATCCTTTTGAACGATTTTTTTTTTCTTTTCAATTTGCGTGTCATCTTTGAGACGTCAGACTATTGATATCCTCCCTGATGGACGGAACAGCTGAAATGGTTAATTTGGACCTTCATACTGTTGCACTTCTTTTCCTTCTGTAGATTATAGCATTTTCACGTCAAATTGGAGGTTTGACACATCGAATTGGAGGATGGCGGAAATACATGATTTAATTCTGGGAAAGCAATAACAACAAATTAGCGAGTGAAACGTAGTATCCAACAAGTAAGAATGAACAAAATGTTCAACATAAGTCTCTCCCTGCAGCAGCAGCTGTCAGGTCTATAATGACTCTTCATAACGTGATTTGTGCTGTCCTATGTGGCTTCAGTGGCAACGCTTCGGGTTATCGTGTCACAAGGGTCGTGGTAGTGGGAAGGAATCCCTCGTTTTCAGCATCTTCGTCACTATCACCATTTTCTATTGCATGGTTCGATAGGCGAACCAAATCCGGTCTTATTTCTTCGTCGTCAAACTCATGACACGAAAATACAGCTATTTGTAACTAACTGCGGCAATTATAGACTTATAATGAGGAATCAACAGGCACTTTCAAAAGAATGCATTTGGAAGGGATGGATGGAATGTCTTCGTCATGTTGTGTTGCATGGAGTAGGTATTTTCAGAATCTACGCGGGCTAGCTTTCCGGCGTGTAAAACTGATGTGAAACGACCAACTTTGTCAAACTCCCTATAACTTGACGTGAAAATGCTATAGAGACGACTATAGAATGAGGTATATCAACAGGAACCTTCAAAATAATGGCATTTGGAAGGGGTGGATGGAATGTCTTCGTCATGTAGTGTTGCATTGTAGGTATTTTCAGTATCTACGCGGATTAGCGTTGCGGCGTGTAAAACTAATGTGACACGACCAATTTCCGTCAAGCTCCAATTTGGAATGGAAACCTCTAACGTGAAAATGCTATAGATACGACTATAAAAATGAGGCGAATCAACGGGCACCTTCAAAAGAATGGCATTTGGAAGGGATAGATGGAATGTCTTCGTCATGTTGTGTTGCACGGAGTAGGTATTTTCAGAATCTACGCGGGCTAGCTTTGCGGCGTGTAAAACTGATGTGAAACGACCATTTTTGTCAAACTCCATGTAAGTTGACGTGAAAATGCTGTAGAATAATACGACTATAAAAATGAGGCGAATCAACAGGCACCTTCAAAAGAATGGCATTTGGAAGGGATGGATGGAATGTCTTCGTCATGTAGTGTTGCACAGGGTAGGTATTTTCAAAATCATCGCAGGCTAGCTTTGCAGCGTGTAAAACTGATGTGAAACGACCAACTTTGTCAAACTCCCTGTAAGTTGACGTGAAAATGCTATAGATACGACTATAAAAATGAGGCGAATCAACAGGCACCTTCAAAGGAATGGCATTTGGAAGGGATGGATGGAATGTCTTTGTCATGTAGTGTTGCATGGAGTAGGTATTTAAAATATCTACGCGGGCTAGCTTTGCGGCGTGTAAAACTAAAGTGAAACGACCAATTTTGTCAGACTCCCTGTAAGTTGACGTGAAAATGCTGTAGATACGACTATAAAAATGAGGCGAATCAACAGGCACCTTCAAAAGAATGGCATTTGGAAGGGATGAATGGAATGTCTTCTTCATGTAGTGTTGCATGGAGTAGGTATTTTCGGAATCTTCGCAGGCTAGCGTTGCGGCGTTTGAAACTTGTGAAACGAACCGTTTCCCGTCAACATTTAATTTGAGTGAGAACCTTATAGGTACATTCTCCAAGAACTGAGACTCAAGCCTCAATTATGCATAAAAATACTTCAGTAGTGTTTATAGCACTTCGGCGAACATGGGAAAATGCGGGTTTTCTTCCAAAAAGACAGGAGGCATTACATGTTGAATTACGATTATTTTAATATATTAACCTTAACCGAGTTTTAGATGTGCCAAGGCGGTGACTTCACCAATAACAACGGTACCGGCGGAAAGTCAATTTACGGTGGAAAATTCAACGACGAAAATTTCTCGTTGAAGCACACCGGTCCGGGCATCCTCTCAATGGCGAATTCCGGCCCCAACACGAACGGGTCGCAGTTTTTTCTCTGCACCGCCAAAACGGAATGGTGAGTTGAATTTTGATCGTTTATTGAAGCGAGGATACACGGTAGGTGTTTGTTCATTATTGTTTCTCGCTTCGTTCGTTGGTGTGGTCTGTCAGTCAGTCATAATGAACATCTAACAGGAAAAAGAGCCCCTGATGCACTTGGTCGACTTCCTATATCGTTTTTGGTTTATATCTTCTGAACAATAATTCTGTTTCGGTTTTCTTTTTCAAATGAAGCAAAGAATCGAGAAAAACACCTGCTAACTTCAGAACAAGAGGAACATAACCTCGAAAACAAAAGAAGTAATGGGTCTTCTGTTTTTCGGCTGATCTGCTCTTTAATTTCTACCAGTTAGTGCTTATCCTCCGAGTGAATGTTTCATTTATTCGATCTACCATGTTCACAATGGCACGAAGCACACTCATTGCAGAACACAACTTTTTTGTATATTTCCGTCATTTGTTCCACCAATTGACGGCTCGTCACAGACAAAATGTGACCGTTCCTTTCATTCGGTTCTTTGGCCGATCCGTGGAACTCTTTGGCGCCCGTTGTTCTCAAAATCATTTCCAACGTGTTGACTGTAACGCCGGCGCCAGGCATGACGGTGATACGGTTCTTATTGACGAGTTCTCGAATGAGTGAGACTCCTGCGCTGGCTGAAGGCTCGCAACCGCTGGTTAGAAGACGGGAACATCCTGGAAAAATAATTTCAAATATATAATTCGTTGAAATGTAAGTAAGTACTGTCAAAACCCGGAAAAAGTCGTACAGGAGCACGACGAAATTCCAGAAAATCAAATTCACCCCTAACAGCCTATGGCCCTCATTGGCTGTTGTGATTACACTGATTACAGCCATTTACATCCACAGAAACTGTTGGAAGCTACTTGTCGCCTTGGCACTTAGCTATGTTTTATTGTACTGACCAATGACAGAGGCAGAGAGTAATGCTGTACCCATGGTCCAAAACTGACGTATTTTGGCCTTAGTTTCTTCCTAACAATGCTTTCTGATGTGACATTGACTTGAGATCCCAGAAATATGTTGTTATGGTTTGAAAAATGCCTGTTTATGCTGACACAGAAGGATAGAAGTGGTCTGTGGGCATAATGATGAATGCTTTTAGTTGTGAGAACCTTCCAGAAGCCTTTGAAGGACCTGTGTGTGTTTTCTGTGGTGTGGTGGTTGTGACTTCTAAGCAGCAATGCAAGTTAGCCAACGTTTTTACAAAAAAAATCCGCATAGTCCCCAGACAAAAGCAACATCCAACTCTGCTTATAACCTCCACATTTGCTCTATCAATCTGTAGCTGATAGGAAAATCGACTTGAGATCCCAGACATATATGATAGATACATGGCTACTTGAGAATCTGCCAAAATGCAACATTACACTGCAAAAACACGCCATACTCTGGAGAAATCACCCTATGTACTGTTGCGAGATTACGCCTGCACCAGTCTCCTACAAGGTCAATGACACATGGAGGGCTAAGGGTCACTCTCGAACATTCCTGCATCGTATCAAATTGGCTGGAACCTTCCTGTTTGCTCCAGACAATCAGGGAAGACTCAAGAAGGTTCTTGGCCAAGGGAGCGAGCATAAAAAGGGACCGAGGAACACTGCAGAGTTCAGTCTATATCAGATTATAGATGCTTTGCTGTGCCCTGTTATAAATTAGTGCGACAACAGCATTACAATTGTGTATTGTGCCTTGTGATTGTGTAAGTGTGTGAATGAGGACAGTGTATTCAAGTGAACAATTGTAATAAATTATTTACAAAGAACATAAATCGTTACAGTACTATGTCTAACAGGCTATATGCCGTAGGAACAGTAGACAATTGTGTACGTTTTGTGGTGTAGTGGTTCTGTTGGGGCAATGCAGGTTAGCCAACAGTTTTAGGGGGGAAATCTGCATAGTCTGCAGACAAAACAACATTCAACTCTGCTTATAACCCCTAGTTTTGTACCAGTGAAAGGTGTTTTGAGTGTATGTTAATCTATATCACAAAACTTTGAGATTAGATATAAATGGTTTCATAGAAAAAACATCGCTTTGTAGGATTACCTAAGGCAACAATTTTCTCAAAATTCTCCATTGGGTTGACAACTTCGTCAAAAGCTCTGTGAAATGTGACTGGAAATGGGGAACATTCTTCGACAAGTCTTTTGCTCTTGTCAAAGTCAACATCGCGGTTTTTGTCGAGCACTCCCAACACAAAACCGTCCGCTCCGTGGTTTTTCAAATGTCTGATGTCCTCCAACATTATGAGAATTTCATCGTCGGAGTAGACAAAATCCCCGCCTCGGCATCTGAAATTGAAACTGAGTGAGTTTGAAGTCTTAACGAGAGATGACAAGAAAAAAAAATCAATGTGTTGGTGTATTAACACCAAAAATATTACGTATTGGTGCCCGAAACCACGAAGTATCCGCATCAATACAATTCTGAAGAAATGTTGGAAGTATTGAATCGTACATTTCATCTTCCTTACTTAATGTTTTTATTTTAAGATGCTACGCAGGAATAAGTGTACAGGTTGCAATTTTTGAGGTTACCAGCCTTCAGGGAGTCGATTTTACAATTCATTTGCAACGAAGAGAACAAAAATTTGCATCAAAACTCCATCTTGACAAGTTGGTCAACCTATGCCAATAAGTTTCTATTTGACAGGATTTTAGAAGAACCAAGGAAAATCTAGAAAATAAAAACGTATGGTGCAGAGACAAGCTACAACATAAATTTATAAATTGATCATGAAAGCTTAAAAAGTGTTAAAAACAAATTATTCACTTATTTATGTCCCTAGATCCTGTAAAATATTGTAAAAACCTCTCTAATTGATTATTATAAAATCATCGATGCTGCGATTAATCGAATCTATTCAACATTGATTAAAAAGTAACCGATTATTTCTCCAAATCATCGATTTATTGATACCCAAACCTACTAAAAATGTCGAAACTTATTCCCGGAGCCTCGAAAGAGTGTCATAATTCAATTTAGCTTAAAAGTTAGTTCAATAATCGGCATTAACCTTTCAAGTTTGTGAATTTTCCATGTTCATAAGCACGATTTTGGTACAAATTTTTAATTTTTTCCCCTTGAAGGGTCATTTTTTCTCTTACGTTGTGTTGTAAAAACCAATTTGGATATAAATCGTTGGTTAGCTGATATTTTGGGGTCGATTTGGTTGGTTATTCCTTGAGTAATCAACCTATGTTTTCATGCAAAAGGTCAATCAAATGGAATTTTTGTGATTTTGGGCGATCTAGGCGAGTGGGGTACCATTTTCCAAAAAATTTTGGACGCTGAATCAAATGAAATGGGTCCTAGAACGATTGGCACCCACTGGAAGAGGTTATGGGACAAAATGAGAGAACAATTTTTTGAGATTATCTTGTGATTTATGGAAGTTACTGCCGTTTCAGTGACGTCAGGTCTCAAACACATAACCAATCTTGAATCGTAAATAATTTGGAAACGATGCCTTAAAATAGAAAGGTCTTTCAGACCCTTTTTTTGTTGCAAATAAGTTGTAAAATCGACCCTTCAAAGGCTGTCAAGCTGAAACGTTAGCACTCTTTATAGGAGTGTTTTGAAGTATAACTTACCTGTACTATTTGACGTAGGTAATTTTACAACATCTTACTGTTATCATTATTTTGATTACTTTCAAGAGTTAGTCTAGAGCTAACCTGCAAATCGCCATTGTATGACCACGTTGTACAATCTGCGGATAGCTCAGGACGTTTCACACAGAATCCTGGGTTAAATATGCACTGTCGGGGGCCCCTGTCATGGCGCCCTAATATATCGATATGTCCTGTCAATCGAGATAATCGATAGTTTTCTGACATAACAATAAACGCGTCAAAAAGTCACTGCGCTGATACAAATTACAATATCAGGGCATTTCAACCAATCTTGGGATTGTTCAGTTTTGGTTCCCCTTCCTGTAGATGGCCCTCAGGAAGAATACTCAGCTCAACCGGCTAAACCCAAGAATATGGACCATTGTCGCGTTATCAACTGATAGCAATGATATCGCGCATACGGTCGATAATCGATAATCGAAAGTTTTTGTTGTTGCCTCCTTTTTGTCTCCTGCTATCTTCAGTCACTTCAGGATTTTCATTCTTTTGATTTTCTTAAGGATTGGATCTTCTTTTGGATTTTTTGGATTTTCTCAAGGATTTCTCTGATGAGGAATTTCTCAAGGATGTGGCCAATGTATATCGGCCAGATGGCGGGAGTGAGAGGCTTAGTGAAGCTTAATATTTTCCAAAAGATTCAATTTCAATTTTTTCATTACGTTCACTTCTTCCAATAATTATTCGATTTACATTTTACGCCAAAAGTACGAGGTAAGTTTATTTCAATTTATTTATTTTATTTCAATTTAGTATTTTCCTCCTTTTGTATAAAAACAAATATGGCCGACAGGGCTAAATATTTCGCGTATATATCGATAGTGCATATCGATATCGCTGATAACGCGACAACGGTCCATATTCTTGGGTTTTACTGCTCAATCATCTGAAATGATTCTAAAAAGGCTTGAACACTTGTACAAACCTGATCATGACGAAAATGGGGATTCCCAATTTGCTTTTGACCACCTTCAAGAATCCAACGCTCGGAGTCAGCCCACCTTCGGCCAAGGAGCTGCAGAGTTCGATGCGAGAGGCTCCTCCTTGTTCGGCGTTGACGGCCGATTCCAAATTGTCGACGCAAACTTCCATTTGAAGATACTGCCAACCACTGACAACTAAAGAAGAAATCAGTTGCACAAAACAGTCGACCTGTGAAATACTACCGGGAACTAAAAAGCTGCAGACTCAGTCTTCTTCAATGTCGCCGTAGTAGTAATACAATAAGTACACGAAGATGTATTAATTTTCGATGAATACTTGTTTACAATGTGTATCGGTCGACTGATAACTTCTGATAAGATAAGATAGTACGAGGACATGAGGATGACCTTACTACTATCGAAACATCGATGTGTTCACTCCAATGTTAAAATGGATGTTGGCCAGTTCGATATTGTTGGAACATCGATGTTTTAGAAGCCGACGGCGATATATTGTTGTGTAGTGTTAAATCCTGTTTTAGGGGAATATCACTGTTTTTGGCCAACTGTCCCCCTTAGCCCCCCAATCCCACCAAATCCTGGTTTTCAGTGGAAAACGCTGCAAATTTTTTCACGGGGATTCGTTATCCTTGGACCAGGAGCGTGGAGACTCATTCCAATCGATTCAGCGTCCAAAATTTGGTGGAAAATGACACCCCACGCGTCTAGGTACCAGAAGTCTCGAAAACATACATTCGAAATAGGTAGATAGAGATAGATCCATTTTTACCAATAACCCTACTTTTGCCTGAAATAACACCCCACACACCTAGATCGCCATAAATCTCGATAATCCATTTTGCGAAATTGACATTTAACATGAAAACGTAAGTTGATTATTCAAGGAATAATCAACCAAAATTCCTTTTTTCAATATAATCCAAAAAACCAATCTAATCATCCTGCAAAACTAAAGCTTATGATTGTAATTTCTGTGCCTAAAAAATAAAATATTAGTGATTACTCAATGAGCTTGGCGGCGTCATCATGCACTAAATATCCGCCGCAGTGTCGCTAATACGGTAAATTTAAGAAAACAATTAGCGGATCCAGCCGGCGGGGAATAGCGAGTATATTTCCATTTAGAGGCTTATGAGTGATCATTCAATGATATTGATGGCGTCATCATGCACTAAATATCCCGCCGCAGCGCCGCTAATTCCATATTTTCACTTCTGAAATGGAAATTGGCGGGTCCTAGCCAGCGCCAGCCTGCGGGAATAGCCAGTAATGATT
This sequence comes from Cyrtorhinus lividipennis, assembly GCA_019603395.1. Taxonomy (NCBI): domain Eukaryota; kingdom Metazoa; phylum Arthropoda; class Insecta; order Hemiptera; family Miridae; genus Cyrtorhinus; species Cyrtorhinus lividipennis. The sequence continues at coordinate 5,073,434 of CM034008.1, forward strand.
CATTTAGAGGCTTATGAGTGATCATTCAATGATATTGACGGCGTCATCAAGTACTGAATTCGCCGCCGCAGCGTCGCTACTACGGTTATTACACATCTGAGAAGGAAATTAGCGGGTCCCAGCCGGCGAGGAATAGCTAGTAAATGTTCGTTCAGAAGCTAGTGAGTGATCATTCAAAGATATTAACGGCGTCATCATGCCCTAAATATCCCGCCGCAGCGTCGCTAAGCCCGTGCGGGGTTGCTAGTCTCCCATCGGGTGCCTCCCCAGGTGGCGGATAGGGGAATGCTTCCCAGATATGGGTGGTACCGGGGAAGTCAAATACCCGGGGCAGACCAAAACTAGCCTGGGGTGGGGCAGCAGTCATCCCAGTACCTATTTGAGGCGGAGGCTATGGAAGCAGGAACGGCTCAAATCCAGGGACCCACGGGCGGAGATGGATCATCGGTACGGCTTTGGCACTGCGATGTGGAAGGCAAGTTAGGAAACCACCACATTATTCCTCCTGAGGATAGTCCTTTCTGCAATTCTCTATGAATGACGAGTGAATCAAACGGCCCCGAGTACCGGCGCTCCTTGGATGGAGCAGGGGTGCGAAGAATCTCCGGACTTGCGATTTCAGACAGAGAAATTACAGTAGGAACCTGGAACGTCCGCAGCTTGATGACAGTGGACAGATCCCTATTGAGTGGTTGATCTCGATCTTTGTCACTCTGCCCAAGAAAGCCAATGCTCGGAGGTGTTGTGATCACAGGACCATCAGCTTGATGAGCCATGCTCTCAAGATTCTGCTGCGAGTACTCCATTACCGGTTGTGGCAGAAAGTAGAGGCCGAAATCGGGGACACCCAGTTTGGTTTTAGGAGTGCTTTTGGGACACGAGAAGCCTTATTTGCCATGCAGGTACTAGTTCAGAAGTGTCTTGACCAGCAATGCCCAGTGTTTGCCTGTTTTATCGATTTCGAAAAGGGATTTGATAATGTGAAGCACGCCCAGCTTATTTGTATCCTGGAAGAAGTGGGTCTCGATTTTAAAGACCTGAGAATAATCAGGAACCTTTACTGGGGGCAGAAGGCCCAAGTTCGTGTGGATGGGGTTCTCTCGGAGCAGGTGACGGTTGCCAAAGGGGTTAGGCAAGGCTGCACGTTGTCACCGTTGCTATTTAACATTTATTCGGAGCAGGTATTTAAGGAGGCCCTGGATATATCTAATCAGCGACGCTGCGGCGGGATATTTAGGGCATGATGACGCCGTCAATATCATTGAATGATCACTCATAAGCCTCCAAACGAATCATTACTCGCTATTCCCGCAGGCTGGCGCTGGTTAGGACCCACCAATTTCCTTTTCAGAAGTGAAAATATCTAATTAGCGACGCTGCGGCGGGATATTTAGTGCATGATGACGCCGTCAATATCATTGAATGATCACTCATAAGCCTCTAAATGGAAATATACTCGCTATTCCCCGCCGGCTGGATCCGCTAATTTTTTTCTTAAATTTATTGTATTAGCGACACTGCGGCGGCAAATTTGGTGCTTGATGACGCCGTCAATATCTTTGGATGAGCACTCATAAGCCTCATAATGAATCATTACTGGCTATTCCCGCAGGCTGCCAGAATATTTGATATATCATATTTATTTGTAGTTTTGCAGTGTTTAGTATGCATTGATTCAGCAAGACAGCAGCAACTTGGTAGCTTGGAATTTGCCATCACGTTGCTAACTCAAAGAAATACGATGGTTGTAACTAAACTTTGATACCTTTCTTCAATCTATATATTAATAGTATGTGTTACGAATGCCAGCCAATGGGAGTGTTCATGTCAGGACGTTCTTCTTTTACCCATTTTTCAAATTTAATTATCAAATTTGGAGCGTTTGGCTGATTTAGTTGGTCAAAACAGACGCGCCACTATAACCTAAACTTTTTCTTTTTTTGGTTCAGGTTGGATTCGAAACACGTTGTCTTCGGCCATGTTATAAGCGGAATGGACGTTGTCGCCAAAATTGAAGTAAGTTGAAACAAAATCTGGGGTTTGAGGTAACCAGTTATATTCTTCAGTGTTGAGATGATCATAATGAGATGAAACATCATGAAACTACCTAGAATACCTTCGAATCACACTTCTCAACTAAGTCACCCCAACAACTTTTTGGCGAATTTTTATCTTTTGGTTTATTACAAATTTTCTAAATATTTGTGGCCCGAAGCGTCGAAAACCACTGATACATTTTTCGATTTTTCAATCATTGTTGCACACTTTTTGTGATTTTCACGCCGTAATATTGTGGTGCCTAAGAATAAAAATCTCTCGCAATATTGACGTCGTTTGTTTTTCTGATTTTCAGAAATGCGGGACGAAGTCCGGAAAACCAACTGAGAAAGTGAGAATTCAGGGCTGCGGAGAGCTGGTGTAAAGCGTACGTTTAGGTAATCGAACTTAATTAACATTGTAAATATATTTCTTTTTATTTTGAATGAAGTACTTTATTATATGGGTACCTAGATACATTCCCAGCTATGGTAGTATTAGTCGAAACCACATTGTTTCTACCGAATTATTCTAGGTCAACGATTTCTAGGTGTGATTTCGACCTTGATCGGTTGACTGGGTCTCAAAATGACGAGCATGAGGAGTTTGACGTCTTCTCTTTTGTTGAGAGTTTTGATCTTGGTCAGCCGCAACAAAGTCGACAGGGCAGTTTTCATTTCCATCATAGCAAACCTGGGAAACAGGTGGGAAATGGAGTTTGTTTTTGTGAGGATTTGAAAATGTAGTAGTATGTCAAAGCACCTACTTTTGTCCTATGCAATTTCTGGAGCCAGCGCTGAATGGGATGTAAGCATACGGGTGTCTTCCTGCGGATTCTTCAGGGCTGAACCTGTCTGGATTGAAGACATTCGGGTCGGGAAAATATTTGGGGTTTCGATGTACAAGATGCACGAGGATGCTAATCATAGTCTCAGCCGGTACGACGTAGCCACTAGCTGAAAAGAAATGAAAATGAATTTATTTTATCTGCCATTTCTACCTGAAATACAATATGTAGCATATTCACCTCAAATTGGAGGTTTTACATATCCTATCGGGGGTTTTACACCTCAATTTAGAGGATAACAGAAATAAATGATTCAATTATAGGAAAGCAATGACATTCAGTTGGAGAGTGAAACGTAACATTCAACTAGTATGAATGAACATAATGAACTGAAAAGAATGAACCAATTTTTCAAAGTATGGCCCCCTCTGCTGCAGCGGCTGCAAAGATTCTATAATGAGGCGAAACAATAGGCACCTTCAGGAGAATGGAATTTGAAAAGGGACGGTTTGAATGTCTTCGTCATGTTGTATTGCACAGAGTAGATATTTTAAGAATCTACGCGGTCTGCCGTTGCGGCGTTTAATACTAATTTGAAACATTCGTCAACCTCTAATTTGAAATGGAAAACCTCCAATTTTACGTAAAAATGCTATAGAGACTTAAGAATAAGGCGAAAGGAGATAGGCACCTTCAAAAGAATGGCATTAGGAAGGGATGGATGGAATGTCTGCGTCATGTTGCACGAAGTAGATATTTTAGGAATCTACGCGGGCTACCGTTCAAAACTAATGTGAAATGAAACATTCGTCAACCTCAAATTTGAAATGGAAAACCTCCAATTTGACGTGAAAATGCTATGAGACTTGAGAATAAGGTGAATCAACCACCAGGCAACTTCAAAAGAATTGCATTAGAAAGAGATGGATGGAATGTCTGCGTCATGTTGCACAGAGTAGATATTTTTGGAATCTACGCGGGCTATCGTTTGAAACTAATCTGAAATGAAACATTTCCGTCAACCTACAATTTGAAATGGAAAACCTCCAATTTGACGTGAAAGTGCTATAGAAACTTAAGAATAAGGCGAATCGACAGGCACCTTCAAAAGAATGCCATTCGGAAGGGATGTCTTCATGTTGTGTTACACGGAGTGGGTATTTGGAATTTACGCGGGCTGGTGTTCAAAACTAATGTGAAACGAACTTTTCTGTTAAGCTCAGACTTGGAATGGAAACCTCTAACTCGACGTGAAAATGCTATAGATACGACTACAAAAATGAGGCAAATCAACAGTATCCTTTAAAAGAATGGCATTTGGAAGGGATAGATGGAATGTCTTTGTCATGTTGGGTTGCATGGAGTAGGCATTTTCAGAATCTACGCGGGCTAGCTTTGCGGCGTGTAACACTAATGTGAAACGACCAATTTTGTCAAACTCCATGCAAGTTGACGTGAAAATGCTGTAGATACGACTATAAAAATGAGGCGAATCAACAGACACCTTCAAAAGAATGGCATTTGGAAGGGATGGATGGAATGTCTTTGTCATGTAGTGTTGCATGGAGTAGGTATTTTCAATATCTACGCGGGCTAGCTTTGCGGCGTGTAAAACTAATGTGAAACGACCAATTTTGTCAAACTCCATGCAAGTTGATGTGAAAATGCTGTAGATACGACTATAAAAATGAGGCGAATCAACAGGCACCTTCAAAAGAATGGCATTTGGAAGGGATGGATGGAATGTCTTTGTCATGTAGTGTTGCATGGAGTAGGTATTTTCAATATCTACGCGGGCTAGCTTTGCGGCGTGTAAAACTAATGTGAAACGACCAATTTCCGTCAAACTCCCTGAAACTTGACGTGAAAGGTTGTAGAGACGACTTTAGAATTAGGTAAATCAACAGGAACCTTTGAAAGAATGGCATTTGGAAGGGATTGATGGAATGTCTTCGTCATGTAGGGTTGCATGGAGTAGGTATTTTCAGAATCATCACAGGCTAGCTTTGCGGCGTGTAAAACTAATGTGAAACGACAAATTTCTGTCAAACTCCCTGTAACTTGACGTGAAAATGCTGTAGAGGCGACTTTAGATTGAGGTAAATCAACAGGAACCTTCGAAAGAATGGCGAATGAATTGGAAGAGATAGATGGAATGTCTTCGTCATGTAGTGTTGCATGGAGTAGGTATTTTCAGAATCTTCTCCTCCAATTTGAAATGGAAAACCTCAAAGTTCGTGATAATGCTACAATTTCTAGTCACCTCAATGATAGGCATACTTACGGAGCTTGGTGTCTTCTGATACGTATCGCGACATGTAAGGAACAGGTGGGTACAGCCGAAGGACTTCTTTAATAACCTGCAATGACGAAGAGTTTGTAAATTGTGTGACATCCCCTGCATGACGCTCATTTGTCAACTCCAACCACTCACTTGCTCCAAATAAGTCATCCTGCTCAGGTCTCCCACTGTGGCGTCTCTGTCTTCTCCTCCAAAAATGTCCACTTGCTCTTGATACGCTTTTTCCTAGAATGGACAGCGGTTTTTCCATCGAATTTATTGATGTCACCTCAACGATTTTGCATTATTTTTGTAAGATTTACCTGGATATCAGGGTTAAGACCCAATTCGAACAGAGCGAAGAGCAGAGCAGCACCCGTTGTGTCGTGGCCCTGAAACCAAAATTTGCTCTGAATTTTCCATAATTTTAGAACGCTTTCTGATTACAGGTCTCACAACCAGGTTTACCTCAAACATGAAGGTGTCAACTTCTTCCTGAATGTCAGAGTCTGAAAGGATCCCATTTTGCTCATCGTCCAATTCGATTAGAGTGTCGAGGAACGGCTGAGGCTTCTTGCTTTTCCTAACTTAAAGAATTCACAATTTTCACAAATATTCGTAAAGAAGAGTGTTTCAACGCTTGCTGTTAGAATACCTTCTGATCCTATTTCCTCGTTGGCCGCCCTCACTTTCCCTTCCTTGTACGCTTTCCTTCGTTGGTGGATCACCTGAGGATGAATAGAGAAACATGGAAGACCCCCATTTGAAGATTAAACCGAACAAGGCCTACATGTGACGAGTAAAATCTCCAAAACTAACTTGTAAAACCACAACTTTGGCAGGTAAAACCCTCAATTCGACGATGGAAATAAATCCGTACTTCAAGACTAGTTAAACTGCAAATTTGACGTTTAAAACTTCCAATACTATATATTCTTCATTATACGGAGAGATTTTTGTTAAATTAACCTACTCTTTTTGTAAAATTGTGCAGAAGTTTGATGTTTTTCCTCAATGTCCAACCAGTCGGAAGAAGATTGAAAATGAAATCGCTGTAATACCAAATGATGGATGCTCTCATTCCGATGACGTCCCCAACGCTGCAAGAAAACGGCGGAGAATTTCGTATATTTGGCAGGTATAATACTTGTAATATTTACACGATTATTTGATCCCTCAAACAATTTTTTTGATTGTGAGCAACCCGTTCGGCGAGCATGCAAAGTTGCGCAACCCCAAAACTATCAAATAGTGGATGATAGTGAACACTTATGTGTGGCACAAGCATTTTTATTGTTATTTAATGCTGATTCATGAGAGCCTATCCTCTTCTTGATTCGATTCAATGTTTGCGGAACAATGACCGAAATTTGCTTAACCGTCTTTTTTAGCACATGTGCTTGCATATGAGTTCACAGGTTTTTTAGGAAAAGAAAATAGAAAATTATTTATTAAAAAAGGACTAGCTACAATCTTGAATAATTCTTACTCGTGAATCAGTCTTAAAAAAAGACAAAAAAAAAAAAAAAAAAAAAAAATGAACAGTGAAAATTCATGTACCACACTTGTGAGTTCCCCATCATCCAATGTTTTGGGGGTTGCGCCACATTGCGTGCACGCTGATCTGGTTGCACGCAATAACATAATTGTTTCAGAGATAAAATTTTTAAGAAATTTTTGTTAGAATCCAAATCTGCAATAAAAACGCTACAAATTCTTCCACAGGGTTAGGATATTCCTCGGACCAGGAGCATGGAGTCTCATTCCTATCGATTCAGCGTCTAAAGTTTGTGGAAAATGATACCCACTACGCCTAGGTACCAGAAATATCAAACACCCACGATTGAAATGGGGAGATGAATACCCATAAGCTCTTCTGGTGGCCGTCAATCGTTCCAGAACCCGTCTCATTGGTTTCAGCGTCCAAAATTTAATGGAAAAAACATCCCACATGCCTAGATTGCCGAAATGGAAAACCCTGTATACAAAGTAAAGTTAGTGTTGCGAGATTACACCTGCACCAGTCTCCTGGGTGACCAGCTTTACAAGGTCAATGGCACCTGGAGGGCTAAGGGTCACTCTTGAACATTCATATTGAATTGGCTGGAACCTCCCCATTTGCTCGAGACAACACGTCGAGTTCCCAGAACCAGGGAAGACTCAAGAAGGTTCTTGGCCAAGGGAGCGAGCATAAAAAGGGACCAAGGAATGCCCCAGAGGGCAGTTCAGTTTGGAGTCCAACTGTAGTTGCTTTGCCAAGCCCTGTTATAAATTAGTGCAACAACTGTGTTACAACCATGTGATTGTGTAGTCTGTGAATGAGGACAGTGTATTTGAGTGAACAATTGTAATAAATAATATACAAAGAACATAAATTGTTACATTAGGTCTTACCTTCTGACTGCTTTCACATACTGCTCTCCGGACGCAGTTTCGTCAAGCTTGATCCCCATGGCTGTTTCTAAGATTACAATTTCGATATAAGTAATATAAAGTACCTATTATAAATATCTTCAACGCTTGGTTAACAATCCCACCTGTGATCACATCCAGCGTTCCACGGCACAGGTAACGATTAGGATCGATAGGAGCTCCGTTGTGACTGAGCAATGCTTTAGCCACGTTGCGCCAAATTTTGTTCAGACTGTCCAAATTGTTGTCGAGGATTTTAAAGTGAAAACTTGGCGTCAGGATTCGCCTTCTTTGCTTCCATTTATCTCCTGTATTGTAAAATTTAACAACATTTCAAATTGGAATGGCTGCTCCTGGAGATCCTACCTATCATCCCTGGTCTAGATTCAGATAATACAAGCTGTGTAAGCCTCTCTCGAATTAAAATCTGTTTGAATTTACTATAATTTAATTCGGGTTTCTTCGGAGAATTTGGAAGGGACCTAGCGAGAGGATACGGGATGTAAGTCCAAGACTTACAACTAAGCAACTAGGGATACCAAGGATGAGCATAAAATACATTGATACAAACTGAATTATAATTAAAAACAAGGACACGTTGCAAAGGAGAATATGCCTCAACCTGGGCTAGAATTGATACAAGACAAAGTAAATTAGACAACATGTGGAGCATAAAATACAATTAATACATGATACATGAAATTATGATATACATGAAATACAATTTGATGAGCAAGCGCAACGATACCAGCTGACAAAAAAAGCGTCGACGTCGAAGGAAAACAGGAGGGGGCACGCTGTTCGAAGGTACACAGCGAGGCTTAATAAACTTGAGTCCTTTATCTCATAGGGAACACAATATTACAGCTTCGGTCGACTTCAGCACAGTAGCAGAGTTCACTTCAGAGCGAGCACAGGACAAAGCCAGGATGGACTGAGTGAGATGCACTTGCACGACAGGGTTACAAAAATATATGACTCCAACATGTTGGGCGCCTCAGCCCTGAGGGGCGCCTCGACAACGACCGCCTGGTTGGACCCCTTCGCAACGAGTGAAGCCCTGGAGCTCTCCAAATGCGACATCTGGGCAGGAGCTGCACGCGCATCCTGGCGCATGCTCCCTCCCTTCTGGCCTTCTGGAGGCCTGGGGGCTTACGGTATATGAGTCTGTTTCAGTTTTCAGGGAGTTTTCAATTGAGTTCAGGCTTGCAAGTTTGCAAACTCAAACAAACTCTCCATATGTTTCCCTGGAGGGTCGAAATTACACCAAAAATTTATTGTCGATCGTAGACGTCTCCATACTTGGGGGTCTGCCTTAAAATCAAAATAGTCGTGTACGAAAGGGACTATCTAAAATTCCTCAAATCCTCGCCAAACAATTTAACTCACCTTTGCTGAGTAGTAGACCATCGTTGAGCCAAGGAATCATCAACCGGTAAACTGCTCCCTTTTCAATGTGCTTCACTCCCGACAAGAAAACCTTAAAAAACACATGAAAAGTCTTACAATTTTCTTCATTCTCACTAAAATTACCCGTATGAAATTCCTCACCTCCAGATCTTCCGCATTTTTCGTCATCATACTAGGAAATCCGAGGAAAAACAAAAACGCTGTTCCGTCAACTGTTGTTCTGTTATTGATGATGTCGTCACAAAGATCTTGATACTCTACGACATGCAAAATTTAAATGTGTTTGTCGGTAAAAAAAAAAAAAATAAAAAATAAAGCCCTCTCCTTCAATATAATTTATAAAAAATTAATTGGCGCCTACGTACCGTATAATGGTCTTGAGGCGAGTTCAAGAGGCATTCCAAAAATGGGGAAAGTGTCGGTAATTCGAGGCAATTCGAGAAATTTACTGATTGTCCTCCACGATCGAATCGAAGAAATTTTGGTCGTCCATAGCGTCACCAACACGAAAATTATCCAAATTAAAAACACCGTGAGCCACATTTTTATTCGAAAACCACCAATTTCGTCCTCACACTGACCCGATTCATGCGTTAACTAAACTGTTACAAATTTCCGAAATGATTTCGGTAGTATAGAGCGGTTATATAATTTATTCGTTTCAGATTCCCCGTAATTGATCCAATCACGGATTTAATCGGATATCGGGATGTGTTTGTACTCAAGTGATTTTCGTTTTATCTCCACACCAGTGGATAAGATTGATAGGATTCACTGACCCTTCCTACTCCCTCCCAACCACCCATTAATTACCTACAATCCCTAGGTACTAATTTGAAAGGTATCTACTTACCTCAATTTAACAACATTATACATTTATCATTTAATTATTGCGCATAGACTGCGTGAAATTGGCTATGAATTACTTTTTTGCTATAAAAGTATTTATTGACTTTAAAATATCTTTCTACTTTATCTCATGTGATTTGTGATAGTAAGAATGCGTCTTTCTACTCTTCGAATATTTGAAGAAAAAAAAAACTAATTAGGAGTTATCATTTAACAATATCTGGGCCACGGAGATAATTCATCAGACAAGATTGATCTATTTTGATTCATTATCCTTGTTGGAACACAGATGCATTCGTATTAAAAAAAAAATTATTTTTCTTCAAACCTTGAAATTTGTATGTAGACTCCTTAAATGTTCATTTTGATCCCCCTCCCTAAGCGTTTGATGAGCAGGTAGGATTTTTCTACAAATCAAAAAAATACGATGTATATTCATCCACAATGGTTGATTATGGCAAGATTATGGGGAAAACAATAAAAATAAAAAACTCGGACTTCTTCCGAACGATTCAGCGTCCAAAATTCAGTGGAAAATGATACCCCACACGACCAGGTACCCAAAAATCCTTAAAAATCGATAGTTTGGTACCCATTTTGACCCATACTCACCTTCATTGGGGATCAATCGGTACGGGACCCATCCCAATGAGCGTCCAAATTTTAGTAGAAAATGATACCCCACACGGCCAGGTATCGTTCTGGTCAATAATCTCGAAAACCTAATTTTGAAATGGGTTGGTAGGTACGCATTTTACCAATAACTACCTTCAGTGGGCACCAATCGGTTCAGAACCTATTTCAATGGAATCGGCGTCCAAAATTTAGTGGAAAATGATACCCCACACGACCAGGTACCAGAAATATCGAAAGCCTACTTTTGAAATGGGTAGGTAGGTGCCCATCCTAACCTATACCCACCACCAGTGGGCACCAATCGGTTCAGAACCTATTTCAATGGAATCAGCGTCCAAAATTTAGTGGAAAATGATACCCCACACGACCAGGTACCAGAAATATCGAAAGCCTACTTTTGAAATGGGTAGGTAGGTGCCCATCCTAACCTATACCCACCTCCAGTGGGCACCGATTGGTCCAGGACCTAATTCAATGGATCCAGCGTTCAAAATTTACTGGAAAATGATAACCCACACGACCAGGTTCCAGAAATTTCGAAAGCCTGCTTTTGAAATGGGTAGGTAGGTGCCCATCCTAACCTATACCCACCTCCAGTGGGCACCGATTGGTCCAGGACCTGTTTCAATGGATTCAGCGTTCAAAATTTAGTGGAAAATGGATGCCTAGTTCCCCAAAAGACCCGATAATCAAGTTTCAACTAAAACATTTGCACCCAGTCCTTCCCCAAATTTGGTTTGATTGGGCTGAAAAGTTTCTAGACCCAACTAGAGCCTTCTACACACATACAGTATATCATTTACAACTTTAATTGGGTTTACAATAGGCTCATAATAGACCCGTGATATATGTGCCAAGCAATGGTCACAGTCCAGGCGTGATAGGGGTCAAAATGTGTATTTCGAAAAATGGATTTTCGAGATTTTTGGCGATTTAGGTGTGTGGGGTACCATTTTCCACCAAATTCTGGACGCTGAATCCAATGAAAAGGGTCCCAGAACGATTGGCACCCACTGGAAGAAGTTGTGGGTCAAATTGGGTGTATATTACCCATGTTGAATATGTGTTTTCGAGATTTCTGGTACCTGGGCGTGTGTGGTATCATTTTCCACTAAATTTTGGATCCTGAATCGATTGGAATGGGTCCGGGACCCGCCACACCCACTATTTCCCCCATTTTGAAGAAATGAGTCTCCATGCGCCGAGTAATAACCAACCCGTGTGAATGAATTTGCAGCGTTTTTTCGACAAAGTCCTTCGATAATTTTATAAGGATTAATATCTTCAGGGGTGTACTATATTTGTTGAAAACGTTTATGTAAAATTGACGATTGAAGGTTAAGAAAAATATCGATGTATTGAGTTGCTTCGGAAGTTAAAATCGATATTACTAGAACATTGAATATTTTGTATTATTGACATGAACATCGATAGTTGTAGGAGAAGTATCGATTTTTTCACTAACATCGACGTTATGGAAGAAGGAGGGAATTGAGGATGAAATTGTTGTTGTTGTTGCTCGTTTCGTTCAGCGTCTCTCGTGTTTACCTGTTACTCAGCCCACAATATCCACTTATCCACCTGCCCTACTCGCGAACAAGTGATTTTCTGTAAGTATTTTGTACGATTTACATAATTAATAGTATTGTAGAACTAGTTTACTTATTGTACTATCTGAAATTTGATGTTGACGTTATCATTTCCGATTTGTTAACAGCAACATGAGTGAGTTTGTTGAAAATTCCGACAATTTGATTATGGTTAGCTATGTCCCGTATTACATAAGTTGTCTCGTTTGGTTATATCGGCCTAATTAGGTGGGTATTTTTTACACCTTTTTCACTCAACGCTGCAACAGTTGTTAGGTTAGGGCGTTGGTGATAATCGCTTGCCATCAATTGAAGGGTTGATTTGGTTCGTTTCTCTACCAACGTATTAGAATTGAACGATAAAAATAACGAAGATTGGACGTTTCAAATTATATGACGCGTTAAAGTGTCATATTGACGCACGTCAATGAGGTGAATTGTGCACCTAGGTTGGATTTGGTCAATCAAATTGTAATCCTACAACTAATATTCATAGAAAATATTCGAGGTTGGGTGTGATATCAATCAGAGATGGGCAAAGTAGTTCATTGAACGGAACTATCTCTTCTTAGTTCGTTCACTAAAGTGAACTAGTTTAAGGAACTTGTTCAATTGAACTATCTAGTTCACATTTAGCAGTTTAGGTTCATTGCACTGCATTGTTGCACCTCACCAGATCAAGCTAACAAGTCGAAATAGCTTCCAGTTTGAACTAAAGATAAGTTTATAATGAAACTTGTTAACAAGTCAAAATAGCTATAAGATTATAAGAAATAGGTCATCGAAACTGGGGCTCTCTAATAATATTATCTTATAGCAGGCAACTGCAATGATAGTATTGACTCATGAATCACAGCATGGAGAACTATTTTCACAACTTTTCAACCGAATGAACGTACTATTTTGATTTTGAACGCCTAGTTACTAATTTACTGGTGACAAACGCCAGTTAGTTCAGAATAGTTCAGACATACAAATCAATTAGGGCCAAAGGAACTATTGAACTATAAGGAATGTGAACTATGTGAGTAGTGACTATTTTACTGGTGACCAACACCAGCTTGTTCAGATTTCAGAATAGTTCAGACTACCAAGGCAAGCCAAACTGAACTATAGTTCACCTGAACGACCGACTGATGTGAATAGTTCACACTCTGGAGCAGTTAATTTGAACTAGTTCGTTCGTCGCAAACTACACATCTCTACAATGTTATTTTTGGCGGGAAACCATAAAAAATTGTCGCAAATTTCTTTAGCTTCGGTTAAAAATGTTGGCCAATCCGAATATTATTACTTAGGCTACTTTTGCACAACGCAACGTTATTTTTTAATCCGGAACCGTTGTGAAATAGTCACAAAATAACGTTAAAGAAAAGGGGCGTTGAACGAAAGGGGCATTTTGGGCCTCTCATCAACGTTTTTTGTGATGTTTGATGTTTCTAAGACCTCAAAATGAATAGTTTACACTGTGGAGCAGTTCATTTGAACTAGTTCGTTCGCGAACTACACATCAATCTCTACAATGTCATTTTTGGCGGAAAACCATAAAAAATTGTCGCAAATTTCGTAAACTATTGGTTAAAAATGTTGGCCAATCCGAATATTATGACTTAGGCTACTTTTGCATAACGCAACGTTATTTTTTAATCCCTAACCGTTGTGAACTAGTCACAAAATAACGTTAAAGAAAAGGGGCGTTGAACGAAAGGGGCATTTTGGACCTCTCATCAACGTTTTCTGTGATGTTTGATGTTTCTAAGACCTCAAAATGAATAGTTCACACTCTGGAGCAGTTCATTTGAACTTGTTCGTTCGTCGCAAACTGCACATCTCTACATGTCATTTTTGGCGGGAAACCATAAAAAATTGTCGCAAATTTCGTGAACTATTGGTTAAAAATGTTGGCCAATCCGAATATTACTACTTAGGCTACTTTCGCATAACGCAACGTTATTTTTTAATCCGTAACCGTTGTGAAATAGTTACAGAATAACGTTTAAGGAAAGGGGCATTTTGGGCCTATCATCAACGTTTTCTGTGATGTTTGATGTTTCTAAGACCTCAAAATGCTTTCTTAAAGGTAATTGATAAGCTACGTACAATATCAATAGCATTAGCAACCCATCAAGAGGGTGGTTTTAGTTTTAAAATAGAAATTGAAGCATAAACAACTCTTTTGTCTTTAACTTCATCTTGACCTAACGTAGCTTTTTCACGAATAATCGTTAATGAAGCGGTTGAAGCCTAACTGAAACTAGCGGTTTTTCCACTTTTTGAGTTTTGATTTTGGCTTCAGCTTCACTAATACCTCCTATGTGCCTATTTTTTACTCATTGAAGATCAGCATTTGGTTGAAATGCACTGTCGGGGGCCCCTTGATAAATCGCTTGATAAGGCATCTAAATATCGATTTCGACATTGAGATCGATGTTACCGTGCGGTGATTTACGTGCGCATATCACGTCACTGCAATCATACATTATGATTGGCTATTGTCTAAATATGTGGGTTTTATTAGTGTGTTTTTTTTTTTAATTTTATTAGTGGCTTCATTATGAATTATAGGGTTATTGTGATGTTACAAAACTATCGATCATCTCGCTTGACAGGATATATCGATATAGTAGGACGCCATGACAGTGGCCCCCGACAGTGCATATATTATGTACCCAGCATTTATATCTCCTTTCAGAGGATGATAATCATGTGGAAAGTGGCCTTTCTAATGTACAGTCCTCACTCTCAACAAGACGCCCTCATATTTAAGTATCAGCATCCAATATTATTTTTCCCTTCACAGGCATTGAGTTGATATTTTTGGTTCAAAGTTAGGCCGAAGTATGGAAACCAATTAATAGACACCTAGATTGGAGGTAGGTTTTTAGACAAGACGAGTGAAGTAAAAGAGGTCTGTTTGCCATCTGCCATGTGTTATAGACTCCTAAATAGATTTAAACCATTTTTTCTCAATGATTAGTCCATCTTACATTGCGCTATAGGCTAGACAAGTACAATGAGAAGCACAAAAGAGGTACTGAGGCGTTGTGTGGTTGAGGCAAGTAGGACCCTTCTACCAACTGAGAATCAGATAGTGGCAGAGATCAACAAACTTTATGTCCCCCTCCCTCTTACAGAGCAGGGGCTTATTCCTAAAAACTCTTCACTCCACGCTTTGCGGCTCTTCATCTCATACTCTTCACATTGAAAATTACGAAGAGTAGGAGAACTTCCTGTTTACAGAAACCTTTCACTCCAACTTTCTTGTTCTACTTAAAATGTAGAGTCAGTTGTTGTTGTGTGTCGATTTTGTTGTAACCTTCCTCGCACTCAGGACACCTAACCGAGCAAAACTCAAAGACTTCTACCGCCACACTGCAATGGCGCTTCATGTTTTGATTTGATTATGAGGAGACCCCTCTCCTACCAACTGAGAATCAGATGGTGGCAGAGATCAACAAACCTTATGTAGCCCCCCATCCCTCTTACAGAGCAGGGTAGAATTCTTCCTCTTCCAACCAAAAAGCTGATGGAAACACAAAATCAGAATGAAAGCAGAATTTCTTCCACAAATGCATTGCATTCTTCATAATTTTGTCAAATCCTGAAGTCAATACGTAGATAACATAAAAATATAACCTATAACTACGTTTTCCTGTAGATCATCTTTGGAATGAATCATCCGACTCCGCTTATTTATTATTCGAAAAAAGGCGCTCCTTATTTGAGGACAGATGAGCCCAATGAAGAGACAAGCAGTGAGTTGACAGTCAAAAGTGAACATTTAGTTGGACCTCATCTTCATATCAGTGAGTGTGAGCCAGAGAAGTAGAACGAGTTGGGTGTGTAAACAGGTGATGATAACCATATATGGTTATCATGAAGTCTTGAAAATAATAATAAACATTTCATTTCCTTCATTCTTGCATTCAGCTAACTCATAAAAACAATTAAGAACGACAAATTGGCTTTGAGCAAAACTTGAGAATAGAGGACATCTTTGCTTTTGGTAAATCGCCGATTCGATATACCGCCACTATCGATCGTACTAATCGATTTTTCTTCCTTTTTGGACATGATTTTTTCTTCTCTTCCAATTATAGAAACATTTTGGCTTTTACTAAAGAATTACCTGGGAAAAGAATATAATCATACGATTTATTGTAAATAATCGAACTGTATTCATGGCTCCTCGCCTTTCACCTCCGCCTGCTACAGGTCACCGCCACATCGAAAGTAGCGATATATCGATTGTTAGGGGTGTGTACTCTGATCTTAAGATTAGCCGAAATTTTACACGAAGTCCAGGAACTCAACTATTTTTCGTATGTTATCATATCTGCAGGTTTCTTTAGTAGAAAACGTTGTTCTTGTTGGCATTTACAGAAAATTTGTTTAATTTTTCTCCAGAACTGACTTTTTATTGCTTACACTCTTGAAAAGCTGACTCCTCAACCCCATCCAGCGTTCAATAGTAACGCTAAATCATGTTTCAGGATTCCTTTTAATGGAGTAGAGCTTTTCTTGTCCTCACTGGTGCAGGTTGTGCATCATTTTCATAGGTTATGGTAGTAAATCGGTTTTTGGGGCCAATTTTTCAATAAATTTTACACGTGGAATCGATTGAGAATGATAGACTTTTCCCCCCAATTGAAATAACAATCAAATTTGTACTTTTGATAGGTTATTCCTTGAATAATTAACCTGTGTAATCATGCCCAATGTGAGGGTTAACCTTCTCCGATGGGTCCCAGAATATGATTTTATGTACATGACAGGATCAAGAAAGGAACATGTCTGCCGTACGCCATCCACGCCATTTTGAGGTTTTTTAGTACCACTAGGCATTCGGGGTATCAATTTCCAATAATTTTGGACGCTGAACCGATCGGGTGAGATCCCAGACCGATTGGTCCTCAAAAAGGTAGGTGGGGGTGGGTACCAGTCCAAATGGGTTTGGGTACCTGCATACCTGTTTCTAGGTTAGGTTTTTGAGATTTTCTGGGTACCTAGGCATTCAGGGTATCAATTTTCACTAAATTTTGGACGCCGAACCCGTTAAGGGGGTCCAGGAGGAGATTTGTGCTTACTGGAGATAGGTATGCGCCAAAATGAGCACAAATGATTACCAAAATACCAATTTTGAAAATGGGTTATGAGATCTTTGGGTACCTATGCGTATGCTTCGTGATTTTTGGCAATCTAGGCGTGTGGGGTATTATTTAATACTAAATTTTGGGCGCTGAATTAAATGAAATGGGTCCCAGAATGATTGGCACCCACCGGAAGAAGTTAAGGGTCGAAATGGGTATCTATCTACCCATTTTGAATATGTTTTCGAGATTTCTGGTACCAAGGCGTGTGGGGTATCATTTCCCACTAAATTTTGGACCCTGAATCGATTGGAATGGGTCTGGGACCCGCCATACCCACTGTTTCCCCCTTATTGAAGAAATGAATCTCCATGCGCCTGGTCCAAGGAATAACCGACTCCTGTGTAAGAATTTGCAGCGTTTTTCCTCTTTTAGATCTCATCAGCTCTGATTTTCATCCAGTCAACTCCCATTACCGCGATGGCTGTGCAGTCAGAGGCTGCCATAACACTTTTGTTTCCTACCCTGCTGGGATTTTCGTCCCTTTTCCTCAACATCTTAACCTAAAAAACGAGTGGCTCCGAGCAGCCGGTTTGGACTCGGCCCAAGCTCTTCCGAACGAATTGTTCTGCTGCGAAGATCATTTCGATGTAATTTTGAAAATATTGTTTCCAAACACACAAATGACCGTTGCCTTTGTCAGATAAGTAATGCGAATCTGTTTTGTTTCAGCTCAAACGTGACGTGAAAAGTTTTTCGCTTTTGCGGTCATCTCACGCCGGTGTTGTCCCAAATCTGCTGAGAGAAGACATCGTTCCTCATCGTCGCACTTGTTCAGGGATATCTCAGGACGTCATGCAATATAATCAAGGTTGGCTATTAAACTCGAAGGGTCACAGGGAAAAATGATCCAGAGTCCACTGTTGGTCGAAATGGCGTTCTAAGCAGTTGTGGGAAGGTGGAGGAAAGGAGGTTATAGATGTGCATTGGGTTGAAATGCACTGTCGGGGGCCCCTTGATAACACGCTTGATAAGGCGTCTAAATATCGATTTCGACTTCGAGATCACTGTATCGATGTTACTGTCATGATAAGAAATGGCAGGTGGGATGTTTTTTATATCGATCCTTTGTTTAAAATCGATATGTTAGGACGCCATGACAGGGGCCCCCAACAGTGCATATATACCATGTTTTGAAAGGAGGAAAGAAAATACATGAATAGAAGAAGAGGTTTTAAAATTGGAACTCAGATCAGAGTGCAAACGTTTTGAGGTAAAATTGAGTCCAAATCGCCTTGCCATCTTCATAAATTCCCCTCTAAAGGAGTGTATGAAGGTTAATTGCTGTCACGCCACACTAGCGCTACCTAGCGCCGTTTCGATACTTCAAATATTAACTGATATCACCATTATGGGCATTATAATCTATAAAAGGATTCAATTTGTTCAGTGCAACGCCCTTCGGAATAAAACGAAATTGCGAGTTACGCTGAGTTTTCAAGAGATTTCTTCATTTTCTAACCTTCAAATAAGAACCTAGAAACGCTTATCATTTCATTTAACTTCATTTTACTTATATTTTCATTAAATTATTCATTTTTTTGTTTCTCCTTTCGAACGTTCTCGTATACAGTTCCAATAGCTTTGAAAACAAAGAAGACTTCGGGAAATCACGTTTTTACTCTATTGTCTCGTGTGATGCTTCTAGTATGCAATATCCTCTTATCCTCTTCCTTAAGTTTTTTTTTTTTTTTTTTTTTTTTTTTTTTTTTTTTTTTTTTACTATTGCAACTTACCAATATCACTTTTAAGCAAATCCTGTAATTTTTTTTACAAGTATAAGCCATTTCTTGGGTAAAAAAATTGTGTTTTCGCACTTGAATGT
Organism: Cyrtorhinus lividipennis; assembly: GCA_019603395.1. Lineage (NCBI taxonomy): Eukaryota > Metazoa > Arthropoda > Insecta > Hemiptera > Miridae > Cyrtorhinus > Cyrtorhinus lividipennis. Next base: position 5,092,410 of record CM034008.1, read on the forward strand.
GGGATTTTCTTTGATTTGTTGCCAATGTTGATGAGATTGTGTACGTCTGCAAAAATTATCTCCCTCTGTTTCCAAATAAAATAAGATTAATAAATAAATTCTGGTTCTGTTAAACAGTTAAAATTAAATAAATTGAGTATTAACATCATAGTAGCACCCTTAGGTCCTCTGAATGACGTAACAAATAATTTTTCAAGTACGCATTTTTACCCGTATTTGGCTTTTGTTTGGGGCAATTGGTCCAAAATCCAATGGTAAAACTTAAAATCGAAAGACACATACACAACAATCGATATATTGCTACTTGTATGTATCCAATTGACATAATGACGACATTGTAACTAGTGACTTACTCAAGGAAAGAAAACTTTTCTTTGATTTATTGTAAGTCAATACGTTCCATCGATATTTTCAAGAAATTGTGAGCTAAAGGCAAATACCGTTGACGAAACTGGAAGGATAAATTGAAGGACGAACGAGTGGCATCCCAAGAAACACAAGGTTAACAAAACAAGTTGCATCTTGTGCGCATGCGTCTTACAATGGTTGCATGCAGACTTTTCCAAGGTTTTTGAGAAGCATTGGATTCCATGCTATTTTGGAGGCATTGGAGTAAGTTGGCTTTTTTGGTGTTCTGTTTTCATGGATACAAAGCTATCTCGAGGATCAACTTCGTCTATATATATTCGTTATAGCGTTTATAAATTAGCCTTTTATGGCCACCTCTGGTGTTCCTCAAGGCTCACACCTGGGCCCTCTCCTCTTTGTACTCACTATTGATCGTGTCTGCGCTAGCCTCGGGGACGGGCAGGTCCTCGTTTATGCCGACGATTTCAAGATCTTCTCTCGCATCAAATGTATCACTGATTGCCTCACTCTCCAATCACGCCTGGACGATTTCATCACCAACTGCTCCTGTGTCGGCCTCTTCCTGAACCCTAGCAAGTGCTCGGTATCCACCTTTCATCGATCGTTATCTCCTATATACCACGTCTACAGCATCAATGGATCTCAACTTGCGCGTTCGTCACTTATCCATGATCTTGGGGTATATCTGGATCCGCAGCTCACTTTCAATGAGCACGTGTTGCAGGTCAACTATCGAGCTATCAGCTCAAGCGGAATACTAGGGAATTCACTCATATCTCAGCCCTCATCACCAGCCATGCCTCGAGTACGCCTCATGCATAGGGCGTTCCTCCGCTACCTTGCCTTCAAGTCAGGCATACCTCGAGATGGCACTCCGTGCGCAGTATCGCCTCCCCAACCCTGCTGACCGACGCACCATCGCGGATATGGTTTTTCTCAGCGGTCTGTTCTCTTGGCGTTCTCGCCTGGACCAGATTGGTCTCCTGGTCCCAAGACCAGGCTCCCGCACACGTGACCTCTTTTGGGTCCCCTTTACGTCGACCAACTACATGCTGCACCGCCCCCTCAGCCTTCTGGCCCGCACCGCCAACAATCTGCTCGCTGCTGCTGATGTGGATCTGTCCCCCCCCCCCCCCCCTTCATCCTCAAGAGACGCCTGCTGGATGCCTTGCTCCTCGCTGACACTGCAACTCTCACTAATTTTTGAACTCCCTATGGTTATTCATTACTTATTTTTTATTCCTACTATAATCCACCAATGTTTGATTCGACCAATATACTGTAAACTGGGCTCGTTCCCGTGTAACATAAAGAAATAAATGTCGATACCGACCGGCCGCATCGAAAGTAGCGATATATCGATTGTTAGGAGTGCGTACCTTAATCTTAAGATTGGCTCCCATCTCAATTAATTCCGATATTTTGTACTATTGTACAGATTTTGTATGCTTCAAGCTGAAAATGTTAGTTTAAAGCCTAACTTTCCTAGTCTCGTTCTTCAATAGTAGGCACAGAGATGGCTTGCGCTGCGTATGACCTGTAACACGAACCAAAATCATCCAAAAATATATTTTTGCAGGATCTGCTTCGTGGAATCAACCTGGTTCTTCCTTTGGTTCAACGCCCTCTGCTGACAGGCCGTCCGTCATAGGTCAGTTCTATCCCAACAATTCTCCTTATAATTTAATGGGGAACTTCCGCTCCTTCTTGTCACAAGGATAACTAAGTTCCTTTCTTATTTTTACAGTAACGCAATCTGATTCAAGCTCAAGTAGTAAGTTTATGGAGTTTGCATGAGTATTATAGGTGTTTTTCTGCATTTAGTTATGGATTATATTGTCATTGGCATGGTTTCCTTGTACTAATCCTAATTGTAATGCTAGACCATTAGTGTGTCCTTTTTCTTTACTTGGTTTTGTAACCCCATGATTTTAGTCCATTATAGTACCTAAGTACCGCACTTAAAAATAAACGCAAAAAGTACCGCATCACCACCGTAGCGTCAGCATTCTACAAAAACGCTGCAAATTCTTCCACAATGGCTGGTTATTCCTTGGAGCAAAACAGTGAGTGTGAAGTGTCTCGGACTCGTTCCAATCAATTTAGCGTTCCAAATTTGATGGAAAATGATACCCTGGATGCCTAGGTGCCCAAAAATCTCAAAAAACATTTTCGAAATTGGTAGTTTGGTACCCATTTTGACCCGAAACCACCTCCAGTGGGCACCAATCGTTCTGGGGCCCATCCTAAAGGATTCTGCGTCCAATATTTAGTTTAAAATGGTACCCCAAATGCCTACTGGAGGTGGTTATAGGTCAAAATGAGCACCTATCTGCCTATCTTGAAAATAGGTTTTTGAGATTTTTGGGTACCATGGTGTATGGGGTATCATTTTCCACTAAAATTCGAACGCTGATTCCATTGAAATGGGTCCCAGATCAATTGGCGCCCACCGAGGGTGGGTAAGTGTCAAAATGGGTACCTACCTGCCTGTTTTTGGGTGCCTAAGCGTGTGGGGTATCATTTTCCACTTAATTTGAGTTCGGAACACCTCACACTCACTGTATTCCCCATACCGCTGCTCCACGAATGAGACCAACAGTTGTGGATGAATTTCGCTGCGTTTTTAATTTTTAGGATAATTGTCGTTATTTTCTGAGCAAAAAGGTAATTTTGGGGCGTTTTGGTGGCGATGTCTTGATAGATTTGCCAATTTTTAAGTGTCGTACGAATGTCAATGAGCCCAAAATGACAGGGTAAAAGTGCATTTTTAAAAAGAAATAAGGGACTTTTCTGATTGTTTACTGCCACAACTGCTCGCTCTTAACCTAATAACCACAACTGCCTCCTTAGATGCCTTGAGTTTTAGCATTCACCACGTCCTGCTCTCCTGAAGAACCTATCACGCATCTGGTATGTCTATGTAGCTTAACATAGTTACTTTGAGGATTATTCGCACGGTTTTGGAACCTTTTTGTTGAGCGTAACTCATCAAAACTACGCATCTGGAAGGGCGTGAGCCATTTGTAAACGGAGAGACGCTCAAACCAGAGCTTCTTGTATTTTCTGGGAGCATCTTAGCGGTCGGGTTGGATTGACAGCATACGGTCATTTGCTATCTAGCCAGTCAGGTCTGGAAGATGACCAGAGGTGGTGGTGTATGTTGGGTGTGTTTGAGGGATTCTCTCCAGTTGGTCCAAAGACGCCTTCCAGATTTACAGGTCTACACAAATTATATGCCAAACTCAAGGGGTTGATTCTACAGTTCATTTGCAACAAAAAGTGCCTTCTTTCTAGAGGCTATTCCTTGAATAATCAACCTCTTCGAACCGTTTTTTAAGTTTCTAGATCAAAATAAGCAAATGTCCGTCAACGTCGATTTTGGTAGTAGAAAATTGTCTAAATTTTGGCGATCTAGGCGTGTGGGGGTATCTTTTTCCTCTTAATTTTGGACGCTGAATGTAATGGAATGAGTCTCCATGCTGCTGATCCGAGGAATAACCAACCTCTATGAAGGAATTTGCAGTGTTTTCGTTATTAGAAATGGCACTTATTGTTGAAAATGAGCTGTAGAATCAACCCTCTGAGTATGTCCGTAATTTGTATAGACACCCAAAATAGTTCTATTTCGCAGATAAGTACTGATTAATCCAAGATTAACATAGCTTACACAATCATCTTCAAGTATTCAATTTTCATTGACGCATATTTCACTGTGTTTATTTCGGATGAATGGTATAAAATGCGAATTTTTCAGCAAATGGTTGTCGAATACGGGTCAAAAGCGTTCAGGAGTTGATGTCTGCTGACGTTTGTTTGGACAGACCCCCTGACACTTCAGAACCTTTTAGGTGAGTGTCTCCTTTTAGCGTTTTGAACGTATGGTTGGAGATGGTGGAAGGTTATCATGTCTACTTAGTAGATCTAGAACAATTTGAGGGCAATGCTGCATCAGTAGCCTCTCCTTACCCCACTCATTCGCTTTTCAGACATAGAGGATCGTCGTTGACACCTTCCAGAGTGACAAAGTACAAAGAATGCGCAGTGCTGACGTGTCCGAACAATTCTAGCACGTATCCTAACGAGCTTTTTATCGCCATACCCATCAACGAGCCGTTACGAAGGAAATGGTGTGAAGCCATTGGAAGGCAGTATCATCCTCTCAAGCTAGTAAATGGTTTCCTGGCACAGGTTTTCGTGTGTGCCCAACATTTTCTGGTGAGTTTTTGTAAGGAAGAGAATCAACTGGGTCATTTCTCCCCTAGTTGAAGGAAATTGGCTGTGTACGCCATGACTGCGATACCTGTAGACACAAAGAAGGTGGGATAACCTGATAACCTACAAATGTATTGCCAGGGCTGGTTGTTAAGTTGTTACATGCTATTAGTGGCTTCTCCTCATATTCATAGATGTGTTGACATTAATAATGACCAATTGAGCCAGTTTTATACTTATGTAAGACCGAAATGGAGGCAAATCAACCAAAATGGACCAAGTTGGCCTTACTCTGCCTAGATAGGCAGGAAGGCCGAGAAGTACGGCGCATGCGCCAGCAGCAGGGTTGTTGTTGCGTTGAAGTACACTTAAGTTTTAAACCCGAAGTTGAGGAAAGCTGCAGCATTCTCATTTTGTTTCTGATTGCTCGTTGCCCTGCAAAAAATCTCGTTTTACGGTTGTTCTTCTTGCAACCGCACGCAAGTGAAATAACAGCCTCGTTGTAGCAAGAGAAATGAAAGAGCTGAACCAACCGTTTCTAATATGACTATTATAGGAACCGTGTGAAGATAAGAAAGCCACTGATAGCCAAATAACAGCCAAAATAAAAGACCCAGAAGGGCAGGGATCAGGTTGCCCCACTTTCAGAGCATATTTACCTTCACAAAGTATTGATGAATCCCATTTCTCTTGAAATTCTATTTCTAAAGTTTCGATTATTGGTCTTTACTAGACAAGAGAACTTCAATACTCTCAGGCTGGTAATGTTACGCAAGTCAGTGTTCTACAAGGAAGCGTGCCATCTTTACGGCTGACACCTGAAGCGATTCAGCAAGTTCAATCAACACGTAAGTGAATTTATTATGAATTTAAAGAGAAATATATTTTCAAAATAAATGCCCGCCTGAACACATATCGATCCATAGTGGCAATCAGTGCTGGCTCTGTTGTCCATCCCTCGTCCCATATACATGGTGTCTATGTAAATTACTGGACAAACTCATCATTTGCAACAAAAAATGCCTCTTGGTTTTTTTTTTTTTTTTTTTTTTTTACTCAACTAAAAATCTTACATTTTTCACTTACAGCATTTTTTCATGTTTTCGACTTAGTCTCAGTAAAACGACTCCTAATCCCTTCAATTACTATGTAAAATGAAAGTTGAGGATACCATTGGAAAGAGCGTTAAATTTCCTACCTCTCTTACATGAAATTCGAAATTTTTTTGTTCTGTTGTTGAGAAATTGGCCAAAGTTTAAATTTGAAGATTTCTCAAAAATCAACGTTTTTTCTGCCGCTCTTTTCCACATTTGAACGAAGGTTTTTCTGCGGTGACCCCTCGGAAAAAACTTGCCTAGAATATCAGCTTTCCAATGGTATAAGTGATAACATTTGTTTAGAGGACATTTTTTGGGAGAAAATGGCATTTGAATGCGAAAAAAAACATGGATTTTTAGGAAAAAATCATAATTTTTCAATAAAATCTGACTTTTTTTGATGAAAATTGAGTTCGATATTGCAATAATTTGCATTTTATGGTGCCAAATCAAATGGTCACAGTACCATGCGTTTTTGGTTAAGGAGAAATTAGTTTTTTGGTATATCATTTTTATTAAATTAGTATTAGGAGTACTGAGAAATAAGGTTTTCAAAATGCCCAAAGAGGTAGGAAATTTAACAGTATTTCCTACGGTATCCTCAATTTTCATTTACCTAGCAGTTGAAGGTAGTTGAGACGAGAAAAATCTTTGAAAGTGAAAAACGTAGAAAAAAAATTAAGGGGCACAGTTTGTCCTATATTTGTTTAGACACCCTGAATAGGTAAATTTAATTAAAATAGCATGTGAAAAGGGTTGATCTGGAGAGTATGATTTCATATTACTTTTGCATAAAATCAGATATTAGGAGAAATTCCATGATGCCAGCGGTTTCTTTCCCCACCCCTGTTGAGAAAACAGTGATTTGTAAGCTATCGCTATCATTAGTTCCAAAAACGCCCGCAGTCGCGCTTTTGTTGTTATTTTATAAGGAGGGAACTATCTTTGTCGCTTCTTGTTAACAAAGGTCTGCTTGCAATAACAAAAAAAAAATCAAGGGAAGGAAACTTTCAGTTGTATACAGCTGTTATTCACATTTTTGTCTCAAATGTAGCCGTTATTTTTATGTTTTTAGTGAGTAGCTCTTTTGAATATCTATCATCCACAATATTTTTGATCTATCTGACTCCTTTTCTCCCCTTTAGAGTAATGTACAACCAATTTCAGACCCATGGATACATACCATTAAAATCGTATAATGAATCAATGAGATTTTTATCAACTGGTTTACATCAAGTTTACAATATTCCTATGTTGTGTTCAAAAACAGCACTTTGTATAATTGCATAATTGTATAATTAGAAAGATCAAAATGTTTGGCGGTTTCATATTATTGAATTCTTGCGTAGAAGGGATTTCTAATTTACTGATATTTCAGGTGTTTCTGCGAGCGAAATGTCGTCTAAGACCTCCATTAAACCCATAACGGCTGTGGAACCTCGCTGCCAAAAGTAAGTGACCTTTTAAATTAATGGCGTGGGGCTTTTGAGTCCGCCTAAAGTAATTAAGTATTTTGTTCTTTTTTAAATGACGAGTTTTTACTATGAGTTTTATGAAATATTCATTTTTATTTGCCTTGTGGGTGCCTGCTTAGGTACCGATTCCTTAGGTTTTGGTTAATTATTCCTTAAATAATGAAAATGTGTATTTTGAAAAATGAATTTTCGAGTTTTTCGGCGATCTAGGCGAGTGAGGTATTATTTTCGGCTAAATTTTGGACGCTGAATCCAATGAGACGGGTCCCAGAACGATTGGCGCCCATCGGAAGAGGTTATAACTCAAAATGGGTACCTATCTACCTACTTTAACAGTGGGTTTTTGAGATTTCTGGCACCTAGGCGTGTGGGGTATCATTTTCCACTAAATTTTGGACCCTGAATCCAATGAGACGGGTCTGAGAACGATTGGCGCCCATCGGAAGAGGTTATTACTCAAAATGGGTACCTATCTACCTACTTGAACAGTGGGTTTTTGACATTTCTGGCACCTAGGCGTGTGTGGTATCATTTTCGGCTAAATTTTGGACGCTAAATCCAATGAGACGGGTCCCAGAACGATTGGTGCCTGCCGGAAGAGGTTATAACTCAAAATGGGTACCTATCTACCTACTTTAACAGTGGGTTTTTGAGATTTCTGGCACCTAGGCGTGTGGGGTATCATTTTTGGCTAAATTTTGGGCCCTGAATCCAATGAGACGGGTCCCAGAACGATTGGTGCCCATTGGAAGAGGTTATTACTCAAAATGGGTACCTATCTACCTACTTGAACAGTGGGTTTTTGAGATTTCTGGCACCTAGGCGTGTGGGGTATCATTTTCGGCTAAATTTTGGACGCTGTATCCAATGAGACGGGTCCCAGAACGATTGGTGCCCATCGGAAGAGGTTATTACTCAAAATGGGTACCTATCTACCTACTTGAACAGTGGGTTTTTGAGATTTCTGGCACCTAGGCGTGTGGGGTATCATTTTCCACTAAATTTTAAACCCTGAATCCAATGAGACGGGTCCCGGGACGATTGGCACCCTCCGAAAGAGGTTATGGGTCAAAATGGGTACCTATCTACCTAATTCACCAGTGGGTTTTCGAGATTTCCTGTATTTAGGCGTATGGGGTATCATTTTCCACCAAATTTTGGTCGCTGAATTGATCGAAGTGAGTCCCCATACTCCTGGTCCGAGGAATGTCCAACTCATGTGAAAGAATTTGCGACGTTTTTGGTCAAATTGGCTCCAAAATTTGACACCTAAATGTCGGTCTGCCGTTTTTTGATAGTAGAAAAATTGCTAAAAATCTCAAATTTAGGTCATGGACCTTGGAGTATTATGTTCCACGACATTTTTGACGTTCAATCGATTGGAATGAGTCCTAACTGGTTTATCAGGACTGGTTTTCAATGGTTTTTTGAATGGCCTGAGAGTCGCCGTCGGCTTTCTAATGTGAGCCAGTTCGGAAGGAATGCAATAAATGCCATCTTTTAGTTCTATTTCGCCGCCAGGTTTATTTCTAGGATGAATTAGGATTCAAGTCTTAAGAATGTTCCATTTCAACAGCTCACTCCAACTTCTCATTCCACAGGTACGAACCCAAGAGTATGCCTGCCTATCCGGAGTGCAAACACAAAGAACAACCTCACCTCAAATGCACCGAGATCTCCATAGTCGACTACAGTTTATTCTATACTAAATTTTATAGCGCGGCTTCTAGAACCGAACAGAACGAAATAATTTACTCGCATACAACAGCGAATGACGTCATTTCACCCGACGATCCGGTAAGTTCAATTTATTTATCGATTTTGTCGCCGTTTTTTTTTTTTTTTTAATTTCCAATATTTTGATTGTGAATCGTTTTGGATTTTGCAGCCGTCTTTTAGTTTTTTCGTCGACGTGCAGAATCCACCTGGTCAAATGCAGGTGTGCGCCAACGCTTTCTCTACATGTCTTACGTTCGACATTACAGTCCTAATTTCGCTCGTCACTCGGCTGTTCGATGCAAAACAATTAACTGGTGAGTGTCGCGCAAAACACGACTTTTTAAAGAATATTTAGCTTCTTTTGATTCTTCTTCTACTCGCCCTCCTCCTTGAATAACGAGGAAAACAGTGTGGAGTGTCCCGTACTCATTCCAATAGATTCAGCGTCCAAAATTTAGTGGAAAATTATACCCCACACGCCTAGGTACCCAAAAATTTCAAAAACCCACTGGTAAAATAGGTAGATAAGTACCTATATTGACCCATACCCACCCCCAGTGGTCAGAGACCCATCCTATTGGATTCAGCGTCCAAAATTTAGTGAAAAATGGTACCTCACGTGCCTATTTCCCCAAAAATACAGAAAGTAGGTCCTAAAACACACTTTTACCCATACCCTTTCCAAATTTTAATTGAGCTGAAAATGTTTGAATTGTTCAGGCCCTGAATATCAAGTTAATCAAAAATGTTCTGCTACCAAAAATTACCCGGACAGCAAATGGTGGACAATCAAGGAACAATCAACCAAAACCACCGATCGTGCCATTTGCCCCATCCACCGTAAGCCGTTTCTGGTAGTGGAATAATTTTTAAAAAATCTGAAATTATGATCATGGATCCGTTTGGAGCCGATTAACCACAGCTGTGTGAGCAATATAAATAAGTACACGTGAGCTTCCCCGCGACCTCAAGAACATGTCACATTTAACGTTCAGAAGACATGAAACAAATCTTTCTGAACCATTGACTTGTATATTATGTGAATTTCAATACTTCATCAATGTTGATTCGGTCATGATGAGTGTTTTATATCATTTTCAGTAACCTATTGTAAATCCTCCTTAGGAATCGGATGGGAATTCTTTCAAAATGCACGTTGTTATGATCGAGAAAATGGCGTTAGCGCATGTGCAATGCAAAATTACTGAGTTGATTGTGATGAGTGTGATAGAAGACCATCTAGGCCTCTAAAGGTCCCTGAAAATGTGGTTGGAATCAAATCACAACTGTGGCGAGGCAATGTGAACGATGGGATAGACGGACGCAGGCACAAATGAGCGAGAAGAAATTGTTTCGAATTGAATTTTTTATTATTTTAAAAGTCGAAACAAAGCTGCAACGCAATCTTGAAAGTTATGTGAATGGCAAATCTGAGAATCAAGTCTTATAAAGTATCAATGGGATGTGCATCAGATTCTTATCTATTTTGCGACCGTACACAATTATCCCAAATAAGTAACAAGGTCTCAGGACGAATCAGAGGGTGGCTCCAAATGCAATCCCTGATGAATGGTGGCAAAAAGGAAATTCGCATCGGGTGAGCATCCTGAGAACCTACCCTTTATAAAGAGCGATCACGTTCGTTATATATAAATGACATGATCGATTATTGTTTTCTCATTCCGTATCTAAAGCCCCACCTACGTTTTGTGTGCAGGAATTATGGGCGTTGGCTTATGGCATGGAGTTCTCCTGCAACACCCAAGTTATAATTTTAGCTTGAGCCTGGAGGCCTGATTCAAGTTCTGATTCGGAGAGAGTACAGGTTAAAATTTATTTTGTGAAAAACGGATTCGGATTGGACGCTGAATCAATTGGAATGAGTTCAGTACGCTCCACACTCACTGTTTTTCCCATACTCATACTCCATGAAATAACCAATCATTGTGGAGAAAATCTGCAGCGTTTTTCGATTAAATACCACGAATTGAGGTTATCATAGGATGAAAACTCGTTCTAATTTGACAAGTTCGATCATTTCACGTACATGGTCTCCTTTTCCATCTAAACAAAAAAGTACTTAAGTGCCAAATAGGGGTACTTTATAGTCACTGAGACTTGCTTTAAAGCTATTCAGAGGTACCTTAGGGCTCCTCAGAGGTAATTTAGGGCCACTGAGACGTGCTTTAGAGCTACTCAGAGGTACCTTAGGGCTCCTTGGAGGTAATTTAGGGCCACTCAGAGGTACTTAAGGGCTACTCAGAGGTACCTTAGGGCTCCTCAGAGGTAATTTAGGGCCACTGAGACGTGCTTTAAAGCTGCTCAGAGGTACCTTAGGGCTCCTCAGAGGTAATTTAGGGCCAATGAGACTTGCTTTAGAGCTACTCAGAGGTACCTTAGGGCTCCTCAGAGGTAATTTAGGGTCACTAAGACGTGCTTTAGAGCTACTCAGAGGTACCTTGGGGCTCCTCGGAGGTAATTTAGGGTCACTGAGACTTGCTTTAAAGCTGCTCAGAGGTACCTTGGGGCTCCTCAGAGGTAATTTAGGGCCACTCAGAGGTACTTTAGGGCTACTCAGAGGTATTTCGTTGCTACTCAGGGATACTTTGAGGCTACTGAAGCTGAAGATGGATTTTCGGCATTTTTTTCTTTTTTAACTAAGCATATAGGGTATTATTTTCCACTAACTTTTGACGCTGAATCAAGTAGGATAAGTCCGGGACACTCCACACTCACTGTTTTCCCCATACTCTCGCTCCAAAGAATAACCCGCACCTGTCGTAGAAGAATTTGCGGTATTTTAACCATTTTGTTGAACATTTCCTTTGTAGCGATAAACAGTTTCGTAATACCACCTTCCCTCTCAGCCCAGAAACCAGTAAAATCAGAAATCGAAGAAAATGTGATTTGCGACAAAAGTTCGGACGTAATTTCGCTTCTGGATTCTGACGACGAAACTGAGATCAAGACTGGTGAGTGCGAATAATTTTGATTTTTCTCTTTTTTGACAGTCAAGTACTCAGTTCACCTTTTGAAATCGTCCAGAATCAATAGCCCCATGAAACTGTTTTGTATTTAACGTCAACTTTCGTTTATACCGAAGATCGACGTTTCAGACATAAAAGTAGAGCTACTTTCTATTCAGAAAATAATAAACCGAAATCGGTGGCATCGTAATATCTTTTTTTTCTCGGTACAACACATCATAATCATTATAAGAAAATACTGAAATTAATAACTATTGTGTAGAGGTTCTATCTCCGATCAAACTTGAAGAAGAGTGCCCCGTCTCAACCAGTGAACTTTGCGACGGTTAGTTAACAGCCAGCGATCTGTATACGTTAGCTACTTATCCTTTATTGTTTCTATTGATTACTCTTTTTTTTTTAGAGTTAACGGAAGTGAAGAAGGAGACCGACGACTTTACGCCAGTGTCGGTGACGAATAATCTAGTGCAATATTCCCCCACACGCCAGGAGGACCCGAGTAGCGTTGACATGGGTAAGTGTAAATACTTATGTGAAGGTATACTGTCTGTATTGGTCAAAATGGGTACCTACCTACTTATTTCGAAAGCGGGTTTCCGATATTTTCGAGTACCTAGTGTGGAGTATCATTTTCCACTATATGTTGAATGCTGAATCGATATTATTGGTGAAGGTCTGCCCGGAAAGTTGGTGCAAAAGTGTTCTGGTGATAAAGGAATGCAAATGGGGAGGTTTTTCGAGTGCTCTATCCCTTTCTAACGATCACCAAAACGCTCCAGTATGTGCCCAATCACTGTGCGGTGAGAACTGGCTTGTATTTTTTTAAATAGACCCTTCACTTGCCCCATGTCGACAAAGAGTGCTTTGAAGGAGCTTCTAAACAGTGGAAGCGGCGTTGGGGCGTGTATTGTGTCGGAGTGAGGGATATTTTGAAGGGGAGAAACTTGATCCACTCGAATAATTGTAAAATGAAATTCTTATAACACTTTAATACGAACTTAAGGTAGAAATATACAATTAGGTGACAGTGTCATTAACACATATGAACATAAAAGGGGTCTGTTTTACCTGGGAGCAAGATTATGGGGAAAAAAAATCTGGAAAGAGGTAATTGAATATTTACTAAAAATCTGGAATTGTCAGACCTCTCCCCGGCTCTTCCTGGATATAAGGGAGGGTATAGTGTAACGATTTATATTCTTTAGTAAATAATTTATTACAATTGTTCACTTGAGTACATACACTGTTCACATTCGCGCACTTACACAATGACAAATCACAATACACAATACATGGTTGTCGCACTATTTATAGCAGGGCACGGCACGATTTATAACCCAAAGCGTCTATACTTGGACTCGCTTCCCAGCTCACTTTTATACTGGCTGCCTTGGCCAAGAACCTTCTCAAACCTTCCCTGGTTCTGGGAACTCGACGTGTTGTCTAGAGCGAATGGGAAGGTTCCAGCCAATTCGATACGACGCGCGAATATTCGAGAATGGTCCCTTAGCCCTCCACAGGTCGTTGACCTTGCAACGCCAGCAGCCCATTTGACCGGCGCAGGTGCGAGCTCGCAACAATAGGTTGAAATGCATTTTTTGATATTCGATTTCTCTGCATTTTGGGAACTAGGCGTGTTGGGTATTCATTTTCCACTGAACTTTGCTGGCTGAATCCTCTGAGGTGTGTATGGGTCAAAATGGGTACGTATCTGCCTATTTTGAGAATGGGTTTTCGAGATTTTTGGTGTGTGGTATCATTTTTCACTAAATTTTGGACGCTGAATCGATTTGAATGAGTCCAGGACACTCCACTGTTGTCCCCATACTCCAGCTCCAAGGAATAATTGTGGAAAAATATGCAGCATTTTCATTATAGCGTTAATCGACATCAGACGATTTTTACGGTCTCATAAACGCAATTTCTATTCCTTCCCTCTTAGGATTTTTCGAATCTCTTCAAATTTGCGAACGGTGTTTGTCGCAATTTAAATCCCAAGCTGAGATAGATTGTCACTTGACCAAAAACACCTGTCAACGATACACCGGCGTCTACTTCAACTGCAACGCCTGCAAAAAACAGTTTTTCAAATTCAACGATCTCAAAGTTCACACCGGATTCTTTCATAGTGAGTTTTACCAGGTCTAATTTTCTCTTTGGTGGTCAAAATGTAATGGAATACGCACTAATTCCACGGTGTATTGCAGGATATGTGTGTCCAAAGTGTGACGAAACGTACAGATATCGTCGGTTGTTTGAGAACCACGTCGTGAAATGCGCAGGTACAAATAGCTTGAGCGCCAAAATGGTTCGATTGATCGAATCCACGCGACAGTTGCTGATGGGAGAAACGGAAGAAGATGCCGAGAAGCGAACTGAGGAAGAAGCAAAGCTCATGGTTAGTTTCTTCTGTAGCTGACGAGTTATCAAGCAGATACGATAACCTGAATGCCTGCTGATTTGATTACGTATTAGCATAATGTATGATGAAGGCTAAGTTTATAATCTGTTTTGATTTTCCTCTAGACACCTCAACCCATCTACACGCAAGCATGTTACGTTAAACTCTCCCGGTTGAAGATACCTGCAGACTTTGACGGGCCCTTCCACTTCAAAACTTTGCTCCCCATTATAGAACCAAAGGAGGAGAGTGAGTCAGCCAGGAATGTCCAGCATGCAGAATGTTTGATTGTTCTTTTTGAAGCCATGCCACTGACAATAATCCATGCTAATGTAGGATCATGCACTTATGTTTGCTTTTTAGGTAACACTTCCATTAATAGAGGTTAGTAGTATAATTTTTTCATTGCTTTTGTACCTAACTTGTAGTGGTTTTTTCCTTGCCTTTACGACAGTATTATCGAAAAAAGTGTTATATGGCAGCCATTTTTCTCAATGGCTAACCCATACGCATAATTAGGGGTTGGATGTAGCGACCCCGTAGCTGTCTCTTGTGTAAACTGCATGCTATTGAAGCACTTACTGCCTTCTTGGGAGAGAAATGGAATAAGAGAAGTCAGGTAGTAAGGAGAAAGGTAGCAAAGCATGCATGATTGACGTGGAGGTGACACTAACCTCCCATTGATGTAGTTTTACTGAAACTGTTGTTATTGTTGCGTGCTTGGCACCTGCGCCTGTCAAATGGGCTGCCAGCGTCGCAGGGTCAACGACCTGTGGAGGGCTAAGGGTCACTTTCGAGGAATTGTGCTTCCTATCGAATTGGCTGGAACCTTCCCATTTGCTCGAGACAACACGTCGAGTTCCCAGAACCAGGGAAGGTTCAAGAAGGTTCTCGGCCAAGGCAGCCAGTATAAAAGTGAGCTGGGAACGCTGCGCAATTCAGTTCAGTTCAGAGTCCGAGTATAGACGCTTTGGGTTATAAATCATGCCGTGCCCTGTTATAAATAGTGCGACAACCGCGTTACAACTGTGTATTGTGATTGTGTCATTGTGTAAGTGCGCAAATGTGAACAGTGTATTCAAGTGAACAATTGTTAATAAATTATTTAGGAAGAATATAAATCGTTACATTATAAATTGTGGTAGTCAGTCGCTATGAGATTGGTTAGAACAGTTGTGGTCCCAAAGAGTAAGACACTTTGAAAACTCTTCCTTTGTGATTGGGAAAAACATTCCAGCTTACCAAAATAAGGGTAAAGGGGATCCATGACTGAAGGAGGTTGATTCCAGGGAGATGCCTATTGGTGGTGGGGACTAGTAGTTTGAAAAACACCTTCTTCCTGTCAAACCTCAAAAGTCATGAGAGTGCAGAGCCTAAGCAAAGGCTGATAGCTATTGTTCGTGCTTTACAATGTTGTCTTTCTTGACTGCACTCATCTGGAGGAGAAGAGAACTGAATGTAACACGAAATTTCCTTCTTTTTTTTTCTTGTTTTCCCCTGTTCACTGGTAGCTCTTTTACCAACAATTGTAATCTCAAGCCAGAGGCTCTTACCTCAATTACCAGAATGAGCTTGGCAGCAGAGTTGGCAGCCACCACAATATCCACCACCACTGTTGCACCGTCATTGCCTTCCAGAGCAGGCTGCTGACTCCTTAGTTTCCTCATCCTCCTAAAGAGTGCAGTCAAGCAAGGCAATATCCTAATGGACGAACTCATCAGCTCATGCAAATCATCACTTCATAACCAGCAAAGAAATTACATTAGCGCCAACACCCCCTAATCACAACTGAGCAGACATTCTGAATCGATACCTGCGCTTCTACCATCGATTAGTGCCAGGCCAAGAGAGGGGCATCAATTCTCCTTCAATCAGTTCCGAAACAATGCTGTAGAAATGTCTTTCCAGGGTTGTTACTTCCCGATGTGCATGACAAATCCATTCTAGGTCGTTGAACTTGAATTTACAGGTTCAAAGGGTTGAGCTTTATGTACAATGTAGGAATTCATCCTGATGGATCCATCAATGCCAAATGTGCTGCCCTAACAGGTCTCTTCGCATCCGTCGCCTTTGCATGAAGCTTCGCTCAGTTGATCTTCTCTTGATTGTGACATTGAATGGACGTATTTCTGGAAAGTATATGAAAAATCTTTTAAACTATTTGCCTTTGTAGTTTCAGAACCCAAGCCACCACAGTTGAACCCAGTCTCATTCTTCAAGGAAGAGCCCAATGATGAACTCGACTGCGACGAAATTGACATTGAAGATACTAAGGACTTTCAAAAGTCTGAATCATTCAAAGTGAATAATCAGGTGAGTTGTCAGTTATGAATATTTGTTGCGGGGGTATTACCGCTTGCTCACGGCTGACGGAAGTGCCGGTGATTGTTTTGGTTGATCATTCCTTGGACCAGGAGCATGGAGACTCGTTCCAATCGATTCAGGGTCCAAAATGTAGTTGAAAATGATGGTCTGCGGCGTATAAATTTGCGTCCGCTCTTATATGAAGAGGTTTCAGGTGGTGACATTGCCTCAGAACAAATTGCATGAAGGGCTGAAACCTGAGAACGTTTGTTCTTCAACAGAACGATCAGGTCCGTTAGAAAGTTCATTCTGGACTGCAGCCTATTCGGCAAGGCTCAGTCAACTCATAAGTCGACTAATGGTGATCCCATATCAACCATTTTGGGCGAGTTTTAATTAGGACTCCCGATAGCAAAAAGGTGTGATAAACACATTTTGACCCCTATTCGCCCCAAATTTGGTCCTATCGGGCTGAAACGTGACGAGGAACAATTAGGGACGGAAATAGGTCGCTGACTAAAATTTTAGATCTTCAGAAGAATTGCTATTACTAAAAATGGCGGACAGACATTTGCTTATTTTGATCTAGGCACCTTGAAACGCCCAGAAATAAGTTTTGGGGCGAATCAGAGTGATTGACTTTTTGCATGAAAACATGTGATTCCCTGAATAATTAACCAAAAGTTCTTTAAGTGGGGGGGGGGGGGGGGTAGTCTTCCTAGTTCGCGAGAGGAACTTTCTTCTTCAGAAGCTTAGTTCAATAAAACGCACTGAAAATCCCCCACTGTTGGCTCCTCGGAGACAGAAAGTAGTCTTACCTTTACCTCACATAGCATTCGGTAGTAAATCTCCCAAAATTCGTGTAGTTATCTCATTTGAATGTCACACTACATTTTTATACCTGTCAAGCAATGAGGGAAAAGGAGATGAGGTTTTTAGTGGGTCAAAATCACCACATGCCCGGGTCTTTGGTTGCAACCCCCCCCCCCCCCCCCTCCCGGGTATCTTATAAAGATTTTCCTCACCATCCTTCAAGAAAAAAAAAATCCTGGAACCAGCCGCATGGAGACTAATCTGAACCCCGTACCAGGCGCCCCCACACGCCTAGGCACCAGAAATCCTGGAAACACATGTACAAAATGGTTGGATACATACCCATTTTGACCCATAACATCTTCCGGTGGGTGGCAATCGTTCTGGGACCCATTTCATTGGATTCAGCGTCCAAAATTTAGTGGAAAATGATACCTCACACGCCTAGATCGCCCAAAATCTCGAAAGTCCATTTTTCAAAAATTACATTTTGACCCCTACCCCGCCCAAATTGGGTCCGATCGGACTGAAAAGTTTCGAAAACCGTCCTAGGCCGGGAACATACCCCTGACCCAAATTTCAGATTTATAGAAAATTTTCTACTACCGAAAACGGCGCGGACTATGAACGGCGTACGGTTGTACATTCAATAAATTGTGATATGCACCTGTGATAAATTTTTAGGCTAGGCATAGTTAAATTTAGGTTTTTATCCAGGTAGGGGAGGAATATCCTAGTACTCGCCCTACCTACAGCGTTTTAGTAAAGTGACTCCTTTGCATGACTGTGGAACATAAAGAAATGGGTGAAGAATTAGCTGGAGTGGAGGACACAGGTGGGGTGTTTTCATATTTAGGTACCCCTATAAAATGCCTGTATGTTCTGTGTTAAGTGCCGCCATCACTTAAGCACTAAGTCCCAACAGCTCCACAGCCACCCCCACCCTATAGCTCACAGATGCCGCCAAGATGGAGAGCAAAGATGAGCTGAACAGAACAGAAGACCCCTTGCAAAACCCGGCACCTCCACGAGGTCCATCCTGGGCTGCCAAAGGTAGGCGAACGCCGGAAGAGGGTGGGGTGACTATGCTCCTCTGACTACTGGGAAGCCATAGAGCCATAAAGCAGAGCTCCCAGACGATCTGGCGCATGAGCCAAGAAAAGGATAAACTGTATTGGGCCACATGGCCTCAGGAACATTCCAGCGCAGGTATATCAGTGAACGGCGTACGGCGGACGGACATTTTTTGATCTAGACACCTTGAAACGTCCAGGAAATTTTTTTGGGCAGAATAGGAAAGGTTGATCTTTTGCATGAAGACATAGGTTGGTTATTCAAGGAATAACTGCAGGACGTAGCCGGTTCTGAGCGCAAATTTCTAATGCTGCCGCATTGTTTTTCGATTACAGCTTGCAAACAGGCGAAAACGAACTCTGTCGACTGATGACAGCGATCAGGACGTTAAAGATCCAGTTCGCACTAGAAAATCCGGAGTTACAATCCAGAATCCTCGCGAACTACGGAGAACTAGAAAGCAAGTCAAATATGAAGGTGAGTGCAGATTTGATTGAGAATTTACCTGAAAAATACAACAAACAACAACATTTAACGTGCTTGCGGCGTCTCAAAATGAAATCGGGTAAAATCCGCTTTATACCAATTATTTTGCATGTAACATGCAGTCGTATTGAGGAGAAATTGTTAAATTTTTCGCTTTATGCTGTGAAAATGATGATTTTGTACTCTTCACGTGACTATTATATACAAATACTTACAATTCCCTGCAGTATTCAGCAAAATTTGCTCGATTTGAAATCACAAACAACCACACACACACACACACAAAAAAAAGGTCAAAGTCCATGAAAGCAACTAGTGGGGTTTTATGTTTATTGGGCCCCTGATTTCAAATCGATTGCCAGTTTTTTCAGATCAGATTGCTTTCAAGGTCATTTGAAGGTCAAATGGAGAAAATATTGCTTAAAAAATCTTAAATAATCCAGACAGGTTTTTTGGAATGCTGAATCCGAATCTGGTGTCGGTTGACCTTCATAAGGTTAAGGTCAAGGTCATTTGAAGGTCAAATCAACAAAATAACCTTAAAAAAAAAAAAAAAAAAAAAAAATTGTAAAAATGTATGTACCTATGTGTTTCAAGGGCTGCTGAATCTGAATCCAGGGTTGGTTCGATCATGTCTGGTTATCTGAAGGTCATATAAGGTCATTTGACACTGGATTTGGATTCAGCATTCTAAAAAATCTGTCTGAATTTTTTCAGATTTTTTTAAGCAATATTTTTTTTAAGCTATATTTTCTCCATTTGACCTTCAAATGACCTTGAAAGCGATCTGATCTGGAAAAACTGGCAATCGATTCGAAATAAGCGACCCGAAAAACATAAAACCCCACAGGTCGCTTTCATGGACTTTGACCTTTTTTTTTTGTGTGGTTGTATTGTTATTGCAGAATCCCAAGATTCAATTATAATTTGGTATATTTACAAGACTAATCACAATTTGTGGGGGTAAAGGGGTGTCTTTGAAGTACAATTTGTAGAATTAATTGCCTCGATAATACATATAGACATTATAAGATCTTTAAGAGGTTTGGGAGGGGGATACGGGTTGACAAGTCTTCCGCTCTGCTGTACAGCCCCCCCCCCCCCCCCCTGGGTTTATGTTTTTAAATAAAAACTTCAAGTCCAATTCAATCCATTCCTACGGGAATCAATTCATCTGTTCTCAATAGCGAATCGTAGGAATGTGAACATTTTAATGAAACGTCCAGAAATCATTATATCGATTAGCATTCGTCATCTGCCAGCACCCGCTACGCCAGTGCATCAGCTTGCGTACAAGTCCGCAACTCAGTAGGACATTTTCATGTTTTAAACAAACTCGCAACTCGCTTCGCTCGTTGCTCGCGTCCCGTATCTTGCATTCAGTCGACATGGAAATGTCGGCGTCGGATCGATGTAAGCTATCGGTATTCGGTTTTTTTTACGAACTACATTCGAGATCAACCGAAATTCGTTCGTTAGTAAAAGTGCGGCGCGAACGGGCGGTGGTCGCAAATCTCGGTCGAACCACAGTCGATCGCACACCGAACACGAGAACCCAAAGCGATTCGACGTAAAGCGTTTCTCGAATTCTACATCGGCGAGAGAACGAGGCGGCGGAACATATGAATGGTTTACGTCGCAAATTTCCACCTCTTCTGCGGCATTCTCGGCCGTAGATGTATTCTGTTGTGCTTTCTTGCGAAGGCGGTATTCGCGCTGTTTTTCCGCGTTTGTCTTCGGTGGTTCCTTTCCCTTACCTTCCTCATCAATCTTTAGTTTCTTGCGTGCACGATATTCGCGAGCTCGTTCGACATCCGATTTCGCCGGTCGTTTAGGCTTTGTCATTCCTCGCTGCTGTAGAAAGCGTTCATATTTTTCGGCGTCGGTTGTTCGTGACGAAAATGGTGTCTCGTTCACGAACTTCCAAAATTCTTCACAATCCATAACTGTACACTACTTACGGAACGTCTTTCAGAAAAGAAAACTGGATTTAAACTGTGAACCTGGTGCATGCATACGGATTTCTTTTATTTTCTCTCTTACAACATGCGATAATTGTTTGTCTGTCCAATACATACGTATAGTCTTATGTATTCACATTGTTATCGGTACACACTATTGTTATCGGTACACACTATTAGGATTTCCCCAAACAGATGGTTGCATTGTATCGACATTCATCTATTTCGATTGTCTACAATTTCGTGATGTGATTTCGTAACGCTAATTTCGTAACGCTAAAAAAGTAACGCTTTTCGAGTTTATGTGCCAGGGTCAAGACATGAAAATGTCAAAAAGAGTTACAGAGGCATCGTTACACGGTGTAATACTTAGGATGTAGGCCATTCATTATACAGGGTATTTGGCCAAATGACAGTTCAGCCATGATCTGAACGTTCACTGGAGAGACTTTTGTCCGTGTATTTTACATGCGTATGCTAATGAAATCAATGTAAACTTGGACTAGTTTGTAAATTGATATCGTTGGAAAATACATCCAAGATGAGAAACGGTGAGAAAAAAGGCGAAAATGCTTAGTACATTCCATCGCATACTATGTGAAAGAGTTCAAAAGAGTGAATTTCATCATTTAGATAACCAGCATTTGGCAGATTCGACCATTTTTTCCGAATAATATCGAATCGATCGAAGAGGTTCCCTATCTGATGAACGCTATTCGTCCACTCATCCAAAAATGGTCAAATTTCGGAGAAAACCGCCTTAGGAATGCTTGGCTGTAACGATAAGGGATGAAAAATATACAAATATCAACTTGAAATTAACATATGTAAATGTATAAAATGTGGAATAAATGTGAAAATATTAAATAAGGTTCAGGGACCTCTTTTCGGCTCTAATGGGTCCTCGGAATATTTCAGCTCGATCAAACCAAATTTGGAGAAGATATGGGCGAAAATGTGTTTCGAAAAATGGATATTCGATATTTTTGGCGACCTAGGTATCATTTTTGAATAAATTTTGGACGCTGAATCCAATGAGACGGGTCCTGGAACGATTGGCACCCTCTAGAAGAAGTCATGGGTCAAATTGGGTAAATATTACCCATTTTGAATATGTGTTTTCGGGATGTGTATTAGGCCTTCTGGACATGAGCGACCTACCAGAAGTTAACACAACAGCTGCAATTGCTGAAGTCACTGTCCTGGCAGTTGACAACAGCAACAAAGTAAAAGTAGCAAAACATGACAAATCAATCTCCAAAATCAGTCAATTGGCATCGAAATGGAGAATCGAATTGAATGAGGCTTAGTGTAGGGACACCTCAATGCAATCAAATTGTTGAAACAAGAGAAAGAAATTTGTAGACTTCTGATTTAATTTTTCTCGACTCAAAGCTCCTTTTGGTGTTTATCACTTTTGTAGAAAAGGCATCTGACGACTCGGAAGATGTTGACGATCCGTTGGACGAATTGGAGTTCTCGGACGACCCTGATCCAACTTTTGACCCGTTAAAAGAAAAGAGGTTCAACAGGCTAATACGAAAAGAGGACCCAGACAGTGACTCTGAGTCACAGGATGAGACAATTGGTAAGCTCAGCCTAAATACGGCATTTGTTTGTTTATTGTTACAAATCAACGTCTGACTGTTGAATTGATAGTTTCAGTGAAGAAAAAACCAGGACAGAAGAGGAAGATTCAAAAAGATGATACGGGCATTGAGTGTGGAATATGCGGATCTTACTTTGCCAGCATTGAAGGGCTCCGATGCCACCATAGGATTTCTGAGAGGTGCAGTAAATTCCCACCAGGTGAGTACGTCATTTATTCAAGTGAAATGAGCACTGTGGACGAGTGCTGTAAAGTTTGGATCTATTGATCACTTTGTGTTGTAAGATTGGCTGCACTTGGAGTAGGCATCTACCAACAGAGCATATTGAGCAGGATGGATTGCTGATGTGACCACATCTGCAGCACTGCCAGCAGTGCCATTTGCCAAAAGCTGCTTGATGTCGTATGCAAAAGCTACTCAGGAGGTACCTTATTAACCACTCAGTGGGTACTCTGAAGTTACATAAAGGTACTTTATGACAATCATAGGGTACTTTAGAGCTACTAAGATGTACTTTAGGGCTACTTGGAGGTACCTTAGGACCACTTTATAGCCACTCATAGGGTACTTTACTTTGTGGCCACGTAGAGGGTACTTTGAACCAACTTGGAGATACTTTATGGTAACTCAGGGGTACTTTAGGGCTACTCAGAGGTATTTTGGTGCTACTGAAGCTGATGTAACTACATCTTGTTACAGCCGTTTGTCAAAAATAAGAGTGTGATTGTATTATATTGCATGCAGATGTTACTCAGGAGGTACTTTATGGCCACGCAAGGGGTACTTTAAAGCTAATTGCAGGTACCTTATAGCCAGTCAAACAATCCTTGGAGGTACCTTATAACCACTCTGTAGGTACTTAGAAGCTACATGGAGGGACTTTATGACAATCGTAGGGTACTTTAGAGCTACTTAAATGTACTTTAGAGCTACTCGGAGGTACCTTATGACCACTCAGAGGGTACTCAAGTGCATTTTGGTGGTACTTTATAGGGTACTCATAGGGTACTTTAATTAGTGGCCACATAGAGGGTACTTTGAAGCAACATTGACATACATAATGGTAACTCAAGGGTGCTTTAGTGGGCTGCTCAGAAGGATTTCGGAGTTACTGAAGCTACTTTATATCCACTCAGTGGCATTTTGGAGTTAACTGAAAGTACTTTATACCCACCCAGAGGGTGCATCGGAGTTAACTAGGGGAACTTTATGACAACCAAAGGGTACTTTAGAGGTACTTAGATGTACATTAGAGCTACTTGGAGGTACGCTATGACCACTTAAGGGCATTTTGGTGGTACTTTATAGCCACTCATAGGGTACTTTACTTTGTGGCCACATAGAGGGAACTTTGAACCAACTTGGAGGTACTTGATGGTAACTCAGGGGTGCTTTAGGGCTACTCAGAGGTATTTTGGGGCTACTGAAGCTGATGTAACCACATCTTGTTACAGCTGTCAAAAAATAAGAGTGTGATGCTATAATATTGCATTTAATGCTACTCAGGAGGTACTTTATGGCCACTTTAGAGCTACTTGGAGGTACGTTATGGCCACTCAGAGGGTACTTTAGAGCTACTTGGAGTTACTTAATGGTAACTCAAGGTTACCCAGGGGTATTTTGAGGCTACTGAAGCTGACGTAACCACATCTAGTTACAGCGATACCACCTGTCAGAAATAAGAGTGTAGTGATAATAGATTTGCTAATTCCATAAATCAATATTGGCATTGAGGCCTCCTATGTTTAGTTCATAGCTGAGCAGAGCTGAAGCTTTGCAGCAACTGATCATCACCTCCAATTAGGCGCTTGAATGTCCACCAATTTACCCGATTACCTCAACAGCTACGTCCATATGAATCTTATCTTGTTTGTTGTTGACAGGAACGATATTCAATTGCTCGTCATGCGACAAAACGTTCCCATCGCAATCATACTTGGATGAGCATCGATCAAGGAATAAAGACTGCAAAAATTCCGCCAAACCGTCAGCTCGTAAGTCTAATTTATATCTGTAACATTCATTCATTTTTACGTCATGGGCTTAGTTTGCGATGACGTCCTGATCTGGACAGGTCCTGGGCTTTGTGGCAGATAGTTTGACCTTATCATATTTACATTTTTACAAAATTGTAAAGTCAAGTCAGCTATGTATTACGAGAAGCCTCTTCTAAGGTGTTTCGTGTCTTCAACTTTCTCCGCTTGTATTAGACTAAAATTAGGTCCTCGTAGAAAGAACTGTCAATCTACATCGTTTGGCACATTCCCAGCCATACTGCTGTTATGGCGTTTTTCGTTGTCACCTTAAAACCATTTTAGTGTGGCTTTTTAGTGCTGGAAGATGGAAATCTTTCATTTGGTAGTAGTGGGAGATGCTCTAGCCAAAACTGAACACGCCATAACATCCACATTCAGTCTTTCTCTATCCCATTTCCTTTCCTTCCTTCACTTATCCTTTCCCACAGAATGCAGCGTTTTGGATTGCGCTCACTGCGGCCAAGCGTTCCCTTCCTTGTTCAAGTTGCGATATCACATGAAATCATCCGGAGATTGTTTGAAGAAGGCCCATCAACGGGCGGAAATAACGGAGTATTCTTCCAAAATCGGTTGGTTGATGTTTTGTTAGTGCGTGTTTCAGTTACGAGTTATAGGCAAAAACTGTGCAAGTTCTTCCACGGTGGTATGCCGTCCCTTGGAGCAGGAATATGGGCGAGTGTCCAGGACTAATTCTAGTCGATTCAGCGTCCAAGATTTAGTGAGAAAATTGTACCCCACACGCCTAGGTACCCAACAATCTCGCAAATTATTTTTGATAACACACATTTTGACCAGTACCCACCTCCAGAAGCCACCATTGGTACGAAACCCCTTTCAATGGATTCAGTGTTGATAAATTAGTGGAGAAAGGTTTCCGGACCGATTGGTGGCTACTGAAGGTGGGTATGGGTCAAATTGGGTATTTAAAGATGGATTTATGGGTACCTAGGCGTGTGGTGCACAATTTTTCACTAAATGTTGGAGGCTTGATAGATCGGAATGAGTCCAGGACACTCCACACTCACTGTTTTCCCCATACAGCAGGACTCCAAGGATTACTCAACCATTGTGAAAGAGTTCGCAGCGTTTTTCGATTAAACTAATCGAACTGAGGACAAACATTTGACGTTCTTCATCTTCTTTTCCAGCTGAACATAAAATTACTTCGGAGTCCATCCCCTGCAAACGATGCAACGTCCGTTTCAATTCGTACGTGGGGCTGACCCAGCACTTGAAACGCTCCCCCGCGTGCGCCAGTTGCCGTAAGTTACGATTTTGAGCCTTGCATGCGTATAATATATGTTGTGTGACCAGTGTAACCTTAGCTGCTCTTTGTGCAGCTCCGGGCACCAACGCTGGAGCTAGAAAGTTGGAAGGACCCGACAATGGCGAACAGCGAGGTAAGTGCGCCTTGAAAAATCCATTAACGGATGATCTTCTTAGCTGCAAGGGCCCATTTTTGGCCAAAAGTGCTTCCTAAAGTTCATCCTGGACGCTTGGCTAGAGATGAGCGATACTGGTAGGAGATGGATGTAAGTACTAGTGTCGGTTCTCATCTAAGGTGGTGAAGGACTGTGAACGGACTCTGTGCTCTAGCAGCCCGCAATACTGTGTCCCTTGATTGGGTGACGGGGCACAGGGGAATTGAGGATAACGAAAAAGCCGATGAGCTGGCCAGGAAGGGCTCTAAAACACCCTTCGTGGGCTCAGAGCTGTAGGCTTCCCCAAAAGCTTCTTCAGAGCTGCCATCAAGGAGTGGACGTACAAGAAACACGCCGAAAGATGGCGCAATATTGAGGGACATGTCCACAGTAAGCGTTTGATGGCCCCATGACCACATCCATCACTCACCAAGGACCTACTCAGACTTAAACGCAGTGACCTGGCAATGATAGTTGGCCTACTAACCGGCTTCGCTCCTCTGCGTTTTCATCTGAGCCGCATATGAGTGACACAATCAACAACTCTATGCAGATTCTGTGAGGAAGCAGACAAAACTGCAACTCACATAATCCATGAGTGCCCAGCACTCACATCCTGCAGATATACCCTTTTGGGACACAAACCCCAATGAGAATCATACCCTGCTTAAAGTTAGTCCACAACCTAACAACCCTCATCAAGGGACTGGGGTGGGGGAGGGGGGTTAATGAACTAAAAGAATGAGACACTTAAGAGAAGCACAACAAGCCACCAGGCTTCCACCCTTGGGGCCCTCTACAACCCCTCCTCTAAGTGTCTGTTACCATCTACCTCCTACTAGTATCAGTATCGAATGAAAAGTATTGATACCGACCGGTATCGAATTGAAAAATTGTGGACAGTTTCATTATTTGGCTGATTACAACCTCTGATATGTGTAATCTCTTAGGAACTTTTTAAAAGGAAGGAAATGCAGGTGAATACATAAAATATAAAGGTAGTTGAAGTAATCAGTCATCACTGATAGCACTCAACATTCTTCTTCTTATTCTTCTCTACTTTCTCGACTTCCCCAAGTCAACCTACATTAAAATGTACTTAGTTATCACCTGACTGCAGCAACCCAACAGTCTTTACTGGATAATTTTCTTCTTAATTAGGTAACACAACCCCACAAAATAAAAAAAAGTCAGTCCATGAAAGCCACCTGTGGGGTTTTATGTTTTTCGGGTTGCTGATTTCGAATTGATTGCCAGTTTTTTCAGATCAGATTGCTTTCAAGGTCATTTGAAGGTCAAATATAGAAAATATTGCTTAAAAAATCTGAAAAAATTCAGACATAGGTTTTTAGAATGCTGAATCCAAATCTGGTGTCAGTTGACCTTCATGAGGTCAAGGTCATTTGAAGGTCAAACCAACAAAATAACCTTAAAAAAAATTGTAAAATTTGACCTTCAAATGACCTTATATGACCTTGGATAACCAACATGATCAAACCAACCCGGATTTGGATTCAGCACCCTAAACACATACATAATTTTTACGTTTTTTTTTTTGTTTTATTTTTTTGGTTTGACCTTCAAATGACCTTAATCTTGACCTCATGAAGTCAACCGACACCGGATTGGATTCAGTTCTAAAAAACCTATGTCTGAATTTTTTCAGATTTTTTAAGCGATATTTTCTCCATTTGACCTTCAAATGACCTTGAAAGCGATCTGATCTGAAAAAACTGGCAAAAGATTCAAAATCAGCGACCCGAAAAACATAAAACCCCACAGGTCGCTTTCATGGACTTTGACTTTTTTTTTATTTTGTGGGGTTGTGTTATTGATAACAAGTTAAACAAATGTCCAAAAGTGCTTCTTTTTTTAATCCTATTATTTTTTCCAATATCAATATCAAACATGAAGTATCGATTCCCAAAAAATATCGTTTATTCCTTTGCCTGGCCAAACTTCAAGTACCCATTTCGACCATATTATTTTATTACTCTTCTGATATATTCCTAATGTAATTTCCCTGATTAAATGCATTCCTGAAGTTTCTTGGAGGCATGGCCCTAAATGAAGCTCTTACAACTTTTACAAGGCTATTGAGAAGAACCATTTTTGAATAGTCAACGTTTGCCTTTTCAGATGCCGCATTAGAGAAAGTCTTCTCGTGTTTAAAATGTTATTCCTGGTTTTCTTCAGTGTGGGGTTTGAGAACCCACGAAAGGACCAACGACGCCTGCAAACCCGAAAGTAAGTGTATCTCTGCCCCAAACTGCTTTCAATATTTAAAAATTGACGTCACTATCGGTATAAGACAATTTCATACCCATTATAGCTGACAAGTGACGTCAGTATTATAAACTAGGGACGAAATTGGTAACAAAGTCTCTTTTGAAGCGTTCTAACTCAACTGTTTAAAACATTCATTGCATTTGAAGTATCACTCGCCTCTGAACGCTCGCATTTTATCACATTTTTATTGCAGACCCCTACTCAATCCCGATCCAAATTTCAAAAGAGGAGGCGGAAAAATTGAAAAAAGCTTATGTGAACAATGATTTGGTGACTGAAGAACGCGATCCCGCTTCCACCGGTGAGTACACTCCTATAAATTCATAAAAGATATCGATTTTCCATTCGTGGCTGCTTATAAAAGCCCAGTATTAAGTTAGTTTCATTTAGTCGGTTCATAGGATTCTTCAGATTTGTATCAGTTTGCGCACAGAGTATCTCACTATTACTTCTACTATTCCTTCTACTATTACGTACTGACGCTTCAAAATACTTCAATCGTAGAACATTTTTTTTTGTTTTTGTAGCATAAATTTCGTTTTATAAAGGAATGGCGCTGAACACAATTGCAAAACTGATTCAGAGTTTGTTATTTCAAACTAAAATTGTCCATAATTCATTTTTCCGCATGCGCAATACTGAACAAGATTGCGGAAAAACGTTCATAATGCAATTTGAGGTTATTTGATTTTGTTTTGCTAATATTGATGTTAATGAGATAAAATTATATTATTTTTTTCAAGTAGAAAAATACATATGAACGAAAATTGTTCTTAAATAAAACACTAGCTTTGTCTTGTTGAGGGCAAAGTCCATAGCTTCGCATATTACTTCTAGAGAATGGCATATGACATTTCTGAGTACTTTAGGGCAACTCAAGAGGAACTTAAGGACTATTCAGGAATATTTTAGGGGTACTTAGATGACTTGGGAGTTACTCAGGAGTACTTTTAGCAACTCAGAGGTGCTTTGTACTCAGCAGAGGATTTTAAAGTTACTCAGGGACTTTGAAGTTACCCAGGAGTACACAGTCTACTTAGGGGTGCTTTAATGCTACTGAGGGGGCTTTAGAGCTACTCAGAAGTACTTTTGGGCTACTAAGGGATATTTAAGGGGTAATCAGAGGACTTGGGAGTTACTCGGGAGTATTTTTAGGCAACCCAGAGGTGCTTTGTACTCAGCAGAGGATTTTAAAGTTACTCAGGGGTACTCAGAGGACATTGAAGTTACTTAGGGGTGCTTTAGAGCTACTGAGGGGGGCTTTAGAGTTACTCAGGAGTGTTTTTAGGCAACTCAGAGGTGCTTTGCAGAGGACTTTGGAGTTACCCAGGAGTACACAGTCTACTTAGGGGTGCTTTAATGCTACTGAGGGGGCTTTAGAGCTACTCAGAAGTACTTTTGGGCTACTAAGGGATATTTAAGGTAGTAATCAGAGGACTTGGGAGTTACTCGGGAGTATTTTTAGGCAACTCAGAGGTGCTTTGTACACAGCAGAGGATTTTGAAGTTACTCAGGGGTACTCAGGGACTTTGAAGTTACTTAGGGGTGCTTTAGAGCTACTGAGGGGGCTTTAGAGCTACTCAGAAGTACTTTAGGGCTACCTAGGGATATTTTAGGGGTACTCATAGGGCTTGTGAGTTACTCAGGAGTACTTTTAGGCAACCCAGAGGTGCTTTCTACTCAGCAAAGGATTTTAAAGTTACTCAGGGGTACTCAGAGGACATTGAAGTTACTTAGGGGTGCTTTAGAGCTACTGCAGGGGGCTTTAGAGTTACTCAGGAGTGTTTTTAGGCAACTCAGAGG
Organism: Cyrtorhinus lividipennis; assembly: GCA_019603395.1. Taxonomy (NCBI): domain Eukaryota; kingdom Metazoa; phylum Arthropoda; class Insecta; order Hemiptera; family Miridae; genus Cyrtorhinus; species Cyrtorhinus lividipennis. The sequence continues at coordinate 5,122,470 of CM034008.1, forward strand.
TGCTTTGTACTTAGCAGAAGATTTTAAAGTTACTCAGGGACTTTGGAGTTACCCAGGAGTACACAGTCTACTTAGGGGTGCTTTAATGCTACTCAGAGGGACTTTTGGCCTGCTTTGTACTCTTTTCTCTCATTAAAAAAAAAAACTTGTATTTTTACAATTTTCATAAAATTAGTCTTTGTCATTAGTATGCGAATAGCCATTTTTGAAGAACATACATAACCTTCTTGTGTGTATCATTTTGCATGTAGTGTTTCCAGATAACCTTTCCGATTTCCCCTTGTATCGCATTTTCAACCGTCATTGCAACGTCCTTACAAATCTGTGCTGTGTGTCATGCAGTTGCATGTGTTAACTTTTTGACTTGCTGCTCTTTGCTGTAGTCTAGATGGTCTTTCTTGATGTTGTACATTTTTAACTAGTACACCATAAACCTAAGACTGGATGTCAAGCTGTATCAGAAACCTACCCAATTCCTAACCTATACATCTACCTTTTTACTCAAATAGCATGACATTTTTAATGCACTAATTTAATTGGAGATTTTCATGGTTCTTTGCACAAGCAACTGTTCAATTAAAGCAGACTTCCAGCAGGAAATGGTTCAAAATTGTATACAAATTTCAATGAATTCCCAGAAATTACCTAAACTTTAGAAATAGCTTGCTCAGTTAATGCGTGGATTGTTATGTATTCTCCCTAAAAATTTATTCATTCTTCATTTGTTCAAAAATTAACAAGAAAAAAGGTAAAAAAAAACCTTTTTGTCTCTAACATGGCAATTACCTTTCGTTATTGTTGTTGCGGTTGTCGCCACTGCTCTGAAAGACCTCCACACTTCGGCAATGAGCAGGTTGACAAATTTTGGTTGTAGATTACGTTGTTATCCCTGCTTTTCCACTAACCATTCCTTGCATTGTACTTCTTCTCACAGTGATTGTCTTATATGAGTCTAACATGATGGATAGACAGAAGGTTGAAGGTAGGTACTTTCTATTTTGTCAGGTATAATAAGGATTTGTAGAATTTCTATTTAGATATTGCTGTATCCCTGTATCCTGTATTGCTGTTCCCTTTTTTCATCCTCAGTAAAGACCAAGCCTTTTGTGTATGAGCGTATTTATAACGAAGCTTCAGGGACTAGGCTGAATGGTATCTGCCAATTGGTTGATTTTCATCGCTGTGACGCATTATCCTTCATTTTCTGGTGCTCTCACGTTTCAATGCAACTGCTTGGAGTGTTAAAAGCTACTTTTTTGCAAATTCTCAAGAATTCTAAATAGAAATAAAATAAAATCTGAAGTCATTTTTGGATTTAGTGGGACATTTTCTGGTATTGTGGCTTAATTTTGCTGAATCTAGGAAAAACAGATTGAATTTGAATTCTGCACTAAATCCCATAGTGGGCACCAAGACAAAATAAAAGTGGCCATAAATTCCTGATGAACTAGCGCTTCAAGCGGAATAGTGATGAGTTTTGCTACTGAGCAATAAATATCGGGTGGAGCATCACATTTTGCACTTCTTTGCCTCAATTTCTTTCAGTAGATTTCCTTAATGAGTTATCTTCAAATTTATTGAAATTTCCAGGTTTTACTTACATTTGTCCTTCTTGCAACGCACGTTTTACTTCCGTCTGGGGACTTCGCACTCATCAACGCTCGTCTACTACATGTGGCAAAAGTAAGATGATCGTTTTTTCAGTGATTGCTTCAAACTCTGTAATGGGAGTGCATCCACTCCTGCTTTGGATACTCACTGCATTAGCTCCAATTTGTGTGTCCCAACATTGATGCCTTGTTGCGCTTATCAGAACGAAAAATTATCCACTGTTTCAAGTTCCATCACGCTCTAGTGACGTTTTTGGGTGTAGTAGGACAAGAGAACTTAAGTAGTTGAGGTTTGACTCAGCCAACTGCCGCTAGAGGGCAGTCATGGCTGTTGGTTGGTAGAAAAAATCAACCTATGTTTTCATGCAAAAACTCAACCGCGTGGGGTATCATTTTCCACTATATTTTGGACGCTGAATCCAATGAGACGGGTCCTGGAACGGTTGGAGCCCACTGGAAGAGGTTATGGGTCAAAATGGGTATCTGTCTACCCAAAATATTTTCGATATATCGATATTTTCGGCGATCACGGCGTGTGGGGTATCATTTTCCACTAAATTTTCGACGCTGAATTCAATGAGATGGGTCCTGGAACGATAGGAGCACACTGGAAGAGGTTATGGGTCAAAATGGGTATCTGTCTACCCAAAATATTTTCGATATATCGATATTTTCGGCGATCAAGACGTGTGGGGTACCATTTTCCACTAAATTTTGGACGCTGACTCTAATTAGACGAGTCCTGGAACGGTTGGAGCCCACTGGAAGAGGTTATGGGTCAAAATGGGTATCTGTCTACCCAAAATATTTTCGATATATCGATATTTTCGGCGATCACGGCGTGTGGGGTATCATTTTCCACTAAATTTTGGACGCTGAATCCAATGAGATGGGTCCTGGAACGATTGGAACCCACTGGAAGAGGTTATGGGTCAAAATGGGTATCTGTCTACCCAAAATATTTTCGATGTATCGATATTTTCGGCGATCAAGACGTGTGGGGTACCATTTTCCACTAAATTTTGGACGCTGACACTAATTAGACGGGTCCCGGAACGATTGGAGCCCACTGGAAGAGGTTATGGGTCAAAATGGGTATCCATCATCCTATTTCGAATGTGTGTTCCCAAGATTTCTAATACCTAGGTGTGTGGGGTATCATTTTCCACTAAATTTTGGACGCTGAATCGATTGTAATGAGTCTCCATGCGCCTGGTCCGAGGAATAAGCAACCCCTATGAAGAAATCTGCTGTTTTCGACGATTGCTTCAAACTCTTCAAAGGGGAGTGTACCTACATAAAGGTTATTCTTTTTCAGATTTGCTTTAACAAAATTAAAATCAAGTGTTGGCTGTTTTGTCTACTCACTCAAATAGCTCCAACCTTAGTGCTACACAACCTTGATATTGACTTTCTTAAATCTGATTGTAGCTTTGGTCACTTCTAAAATGCCTTGCTGCTCTTGTGTTGATCAGATTGTACAACTTTCTACTCTTTTGACTTCTATAATAACGCTCTAGGAGCGATTTTTGGGTGTAGCAGGACAGGAGGACTAAAGTAATTGAGATTTGACTCAGCCAACAACCGCTAGAGGGCAGTCATGGGTAGTTATACCCTTCATTATCGAGCTTTTCTCAACTAAAAGCACTCATCATGCTCACAAGTTATTCTCGCCCTTCTGTAAGCTCTGCTAGAATGGAAAATTTTCAAAATCATTCAATCAATCGCATATTTATAGAATCCCTCATCAGTAACCAACAATATAAATAAATAAGGGCATAAATATGTTATTTGTCAGCCCAAGGGTGCACCCCATTGCAATAATGAAATTGTTTTAATTAAGTACTAATCAACATCATCTAATTATTTACAGAAGATGAAGCTCCGAAAATAATCAGTAAGTTTATAAACAATTAAATTAGTCAATATATTTTCATTTAAACATTAAAAATGTTAATCAAAGAACATAATTTTTCAATGTTTCCAGAACCTGCCCCGGTCCTCCGTAAACCAGCGCCAGAACCCATCAAAAAAGGTCACCTATTCACTTATATAAATAGTTTGTGAAAAGGGCAATTTTTAAATTGACGCTAATTATTGTTTATTTATTTAATTTTAGGTGAATTAAGATGCTCTAATTGCCTGTCGAAATTTAGCACCACCTGGGGCCTCAGGACTCACTTGAGGAATTCCACCATTTGCGGCGAAAATTCGGGTAAGTCATTCCCGTTTTTAGTTGGTTATTGCTTGAATAATTTATCCATGTTTTCGTGATGTCAATTCCTCCGATTCGGCCCAAAATTTTATTCTGGGCGTTTCAGGGTGTCTAGATTTTAGCCTGATCGGGTCAAATTTGGGGGGTAGGAGTCAAAATGTGTATTTTGAAAATGGATTTTAGAGATTTTTGGTGATCTAGTCGTGTGGGGAACCATTTTCTACTGAATTTTGGACGCTGAATCCAAAGAGACGGGTCCTGGAACGATTGGAGCCCCCTGGAAGAGGCTATGGGTCAAATCATAGTCTATCATAGTCATATCTGTCTACCCAAAATATTTTGGATATATCGATATTTTCGCCGATCAAGGCGTGCGGGGTATCGTTTTCCACCAACTTATGGACGCTGAATCGTTCGGAATGAGTCTCCTTGCGCCTGGTCCGTGGAATAACCAACCCCTGTGAAAGAATTTACAGCGTTTTTTACAGTTATTTCTCATTTCGACCAAAGAACCACCGACAAGCTCATTCATACGTTTTTCAAAATACGTGAATTGACCATCGGTCGCTGTATCTGAAGTAATGCAGAGATGCAGCGCCTTCTAATTAGACAATTTCTTCGTATTTGCACATGTTTAGCAACGATTTCGTCATTTTCCACACAAAAAAAGCCGGATCATCCTTCTGCTCTATTTTACTTAGCTCTGTGTCGAACTGGGTGGAATTTATCGAGCTAAATAATTACACAACCCCACAAAAAAAAAAAAAAAAAAAAGTCAAAGTCCATGAAAGCAATTTGTTGGGTTTTATGTTTTTCGGGTCGCTGTTTCGAATCGATTGCCAGTTTTTTCAGATCAGATCGCTTTCAAGGTCATTTGAAGGTCATATGTAGAAAATATCGCTTAAAAAATCTGAAAAAATTCAGACATAGGTTTTTTGGAATGCTGAATCCAAATCCGGTGTTGGTTGACCTTCATGAGGTCAAGGTCATTTGAAGGTCAAACCAACAAAATAACCTCGAAAAAAATTGTAAAAATTCAACCTTCAGATAACCAGACATGATTGAACCAACCCTGGATTCGGATTCAGCAACCCTTGAAACACATACATAAATTTTTACAATTTTTTTTGAGGTTATTTTGTTGGTTTGACCTTCAAATGACCTTGACCTTGAACTCATGAAGGTCAACCAACACTGGATTTGGAATCAGCGTTCTAAAAAACTTTTGTCTGAATTTTTTCAAATTTTTTAAGCCTATTCTTAAAACTTGACCTTCAAATGACCCTTATATGACCTTCAGATAACCAGACATGATTGAAACAACCCTGGATTTGGATTCAGCGACCCTTGAAACACATACATACATTTTTACAATTTCTTTTAAGGTTATTTTTTTGGTTTGACCTTCAAACAACCTTGACCTTGACCTCATGAAGGTCAATTGACACCGGATTTGGATTCAGCGTTCTAAAAAACCTATGTCCAAATTTTTTCAGATTTTTTAAACGATATTTTTTTTTAGCTATATTTTCTCCATTTGACCTTCAAATGACCTTGAAAGCGATCTGATCTGAAAAAACTGGCAAAAGATTTGAAATCAGCGACCCGAAAAAACATAGAACCCCACAGGTCGCTTTCATGGACTTTGAATTTGGGGGGGGGGTTGTGTTATGAGATACGCCATAATTGCGTGAATTTGATGTGAATTGAAATTGCTGTTATTTTGGGCTTCAGGACAGAAACGTCGACAAAACATTTGTTCAAGATGTAAATTTTATGTATTTTGTACACTTTTGAGTTGTAAAATTACACTTGTACTTTGTATTAGTTGACAAACCAGTTTACCTGATCACATTTGACGCACGGCCACGAGTCACGGGGTTCAGCGTGGTTGACAAAGTGCTGCAACAGCATCGCGGGGACGTTGTACGTCTCATTGCATTGAGGGCAAGAGAAATATCCAGTGCCTGTGACTATTCGCCCGCTGGGAGTGATTTCAACGTCTTGAAACAGAAAAATCACGTTACTGACGCAATCGATGGCGATGTCAGCACGAATGGCAACAAGTGGGAAGCTTACCTGGTGGCACACACTCGGCGTTGAGCTTGAAATGCTTTCGGAATTCGTGGATTTCAAAGAAAGTTTTCTTGCACTTGGGGCAGACCAGGGAAGCTGTAAAACGCAACAACAAACATGTGACTATTACGAATACAAAAGTAAATTTATTCTTAAAAAATTAACCAAAATTCAGATCTTACATTAAATATAAAGCTAAGAATTGGGAGGACACCCTGTATTTGATTGAACGATTATAATAATACAAATAACGACTATTGATAGCAATTTGATGGATCTAAATACCTCTCGTGAAATCTTGCACACTTGATTCACCTGGAACCAGACATAGACAAGGATTAATACCTTATAACCCACATATTGATTCTCTCTTGAGGAAGAATGTTGTCATTCGACCGATTCAGCCCCCCCCCCCCTTTCAACATAACAAGAAGACCAAAATCTACAACTGCAGCCCAATTTTTGTGCCATTTGGCTCAATATTTTTACATTTTGAACGCAAAAAAACTA
>CM034008.1:5128980-5353010 GCA_019603395.1 Cyrtorhinus lividipennis
AGTTAGGCTCACCAGCAAAGACTGTTTGTTCATTTACGATTGGTTGCAATGAGTTACCTACCTTTTTGCTGCTTATTCCCTGATGAATTAACAGTAAATTCCCCCTCCTTTCACTCTTCAGCATCCTAATAGACTGACCTTCACAGTTCTGCAACAATAATAAGTAGGGCTATGGATCGTTTAAAAAACACTGCAAATTCTTACACGCGGGTTGGTTATTCCTCAATTCAGGTGCATGGAGATTAATTTCTTCGACATGGAGAAAATGGGGGAACAGTGGGTGTGGTGGGTCCCGAACCCATTCCAATCGATTCAGGGAAAAAATCTGGAAAACACACATTCGAAATGCGTAAATAGGCACTCATTTTGACCCATAGCCTCATCCAGAGGGCACCACTTGTTCCGGCACCCGTCTCATTGGATTCAGCGTCCAGAATTTAGTGGAAAATGATACCCCACACACCAACATTGCAAAAAATCTCAAAAATCCATTTTTCAAAATACACATTTTGGTCCGATCGGGTTGAAAAGTTTTGATGACCAACTAGAGCCATGAACGGACCCCTGACCAAAATTTCAGATTTTTAGAAAAATTTCTACTACCAAAGTCGGCGTGGACGGTGGACGGCGGACGAACGGATTATTCAAGGAATAACAAACCAAAACTGCTTTCTTACTACTCAATTGCATCCGAATAACATTTGTTAGGCATTGAGAAGATGGGGAATTTAACAGTATTTTTCCTTAGATATGAATTTAGTGACATAGTATCGAAAACAGGAAAAAGTCTTAAATCGGGAATAATTCGAAAAGGGAGCCTAAAAAAATTGCTACGAGGCACATTAAGTAGGAAATGAGTTATAAAACATGTAGAGTCGAGTCGGGCATTACACACCTTGTATAATTAACTGCAATTGGAATGATGAATTGCCGAAATTGCTCGAAGAAGAGAACCTGATAAAATCATATTTCTGTATAATCATGCAGGACGCATTTTGATTGACTCCTCAGTTGATCAATTTTTTTTTTAAAATACACCTATTAGGTATGAGAGTGAGGTTGGTAGTGCTCGTCCAATTGAATTGGGGAAGGGATGGCCATGTAGTCACTGATATGTTAATTTATGAGAGAACACTCCCACCAGTGGGGGCATAACATATACATATGATTAATAAAGAAGGTAATACAGAGAAGGATCCTGAGCTAAGTAAACTCGGAGAGTAGGTAAAGCCAGATTTATGATTGTCCCTTTGTCGAATTTCCTTTATTCGCTCGAGTGGGGGTGGGGAGGAAGGTACAATAGAGGCGAGATGGTGTGGTGGGGAGGCGTGGTTGAGCTCGGATTGGTTAAGAAATAACCCGCCCCTTTGGACCACTTAAGTGGGAGTGGGGGGCGCCGAAGCTGCTCGCTCGCACCGCCGACCTCACTCACTCAGAACAGTGTAGGCCGTTGAAAGCTGAACATGGCGAGTCACGGTTACGGTTTTTCAATGCCCATCGAGCCCCAGTCGCCGTCGGAACAACACATAAAACGGCCCATGAACGCGTTCATGGTTTGGTCGCGGATACAGCGGCGGAAAATCGCTCTCGACAACCCAAAAATGCACAATTCGGAAATTTCAAAACGGCTCGGCGCCGAGTGGAAGTTGTTGACGGAGTCGGAAAAACGGCCGTTCATCGACGAAGCGAAGAGGTTGAGGGCCATGCACATGAAGGAACACCCGGACTACAAGTACCGCCCACGGAGGAAGCCCAAAGCGCCCGGACAACATCCGCAAATGATGAAACCTGGTACGACACCCGTGCCGACGTCCGGCGCCGGCTTCGCGAGTTTTCCCCTTCCTCACTACTTCGCCGGCAACCACCCTCATCCGTTGGAAAGCCTCGGCGCCGCCTACCCGCCTCTACCGCCCTACTTCGGCTCCGCTTTCGACGCCGTCAATTTCAGCAAACTCGTACAAAGTCAAAGCCCTGGAAGTGAAGCCGGCAACAAGAACGCCTCCGTCGTCAGTTCCTTCTACAGTTCTCTCTACCCTCAGGGGAAATCCTTCCAACCTCCGCCGCCGCCTCTGAGCGCTTTGTTTCAACCACCGCCGCCTCATTTCCTCTTCGGCGGCAACCAAAGCCCCGGATCGAGCCCCACGGAGCAGCCCAACGCCACGCCCCCCTCGCTGGACATCGACAACCTCCGAAGGCCCGTGTCCGTCATTTACTGAAGTGTCACGTCATATGTATAAAACAAAACCGAGTTTATGTGATATGTGTTCATAATGAGGTAAGACTTACCGATATTTTCTCTCGTTGTTATCATAACATAGCTTAAACAGATTTACGAAACCAAGTTTAGCCATTTTCCATATTTCAACGTACACGCCTCTTTCAAATAAACCCAATTGCCAATTTCAAAACCTAATATCTGAAATGTACCATGTATTCCATTTATACAAATATTTGCCGCGCTTTAGATGTTGTCATTAGAGTAGATTTTGACCCTCTCCTTCAATTTAAATTTTTGAAATATAACTTTAAATATACCAAAGGTGTCATTTGATATTATTCAAGTATTGTTATCGATAGAAGTTTCAAATCGTAAATCGATACCATCTACGTTATTGTTACGTCGTCACCTACCTATTGAGAATAATTATGTACATATTGTATCTCTATTGTGAGGCCAAAGTATTTATTGTTGTAAATAAACCAACTTTGTCATATCGTTCATTGTATAATTTGTAAAAAAATAGTCGATTGGGAAAATACATTGTTTTTGTTCGAATTTACTTGTTTTGTATTCTTTCTCCTGGTTGGGGTTGATCGCTACCTCAGGTTGTGTGAAACTACGAATTGATAAAATTATTTTTGACGACAGTCTTTCTAGGTCTCGACAACACGATGGATAATGTTATTTTGAAGACTGATGAAGTCAGATCGGTTCGATTGAACAATTGAAGGAATATGAAGAAGCAGCGTTGGCTTAAGAGGCCTCGATCTTTCACAAGTTCGGCAGAGATAAGAGGTTCAGTTTCATTTGGGTCGGGAGATTTTAGAGCCTCTCACATAAAGAACATCAAGTGGGTCATTTTTGTCTACGTCGGGCCTACTTCACTCAAAGCCGACCTCTAATAATAACGAAGCTGACGCAAGTTTAGATAAAAAATTTCTTAGATCAGTCCGACAACTATTCAAACTGACGTTGCACTGTTTAAACTAGGAATCACATTTTCTTATAACAACGAGCCCACGCTGTATAGGAACTGCTTGTGGAAGAGATCTATAACTAACGACAACAACGTAAGAGGCGCCGACACTATTTCTTTGACAAATTTGGGGGTGGATTATACAAAAGGGGGCCTTCTGGAGTTTTTCAGATGTAGATTCTATTCATAATAATTTACAATAATAGATTCGCTCCTTCGACCACAACTCTTAAATTACAAAAATAATTATGACTATGATAATTTAACGAAGGCACCATGTTATTAAATATATTTTGTTTAAAATTTTGAAAATATCCTTCTTAAATATCATTTTGGTAGTACAAAATGAGATTTTACTTACTGCATTCTCCCCAATTTAATAGGAAAAGAGAGAAAAATGATGGTTTGGACGTAAAAATAAAGATGTATTTTTAATATAAGAATATAGATATTTTGACCAAAAGCGGACTTGCATTATGAAAATAAGTTCCGTAAATCGTAATTGATCCGTTTTTACCTCATGACGATGTCCATCTTTCTAACAGTATATTCAAATTTATTTTTGTCACAAAATTTAGGGGTAACATTAAATACATAAAATGGGGGGGCCAATAAAAATACAGATAAAAAACTAAAACAAATGATTATAATAACAATCATAAAATACATTTAACTTCCAAGTTAAGTACGAAAAAAATCGAATTACAGAAAATCCAGAGAGGATAAATCAAATCCTGATTTTTTTTCCTGAAATCAAGCATAGCCTGCTCGCCAATTCGCTAGAATCGTTCAAAATCACATACCTAAGTTCGTGGAATTCGGTAGTTTAATGAAAAACCACAATTTTGGTGAAAATATCTCTTTTTTCAGCTTCATTTTTACTCTTAAATTTTGTCAAAAAAATTAATTTGAATGTACCGTTAGAAAACTGGTATTCTGGGAATGTTTTTCCAAGAAAGAACGCGGAAATTTGTTAGGGAACGCCTCTTTTACCCGGCTAAATGTTTATCGTTTTCATTATTTTCTAACTTTGGGATAAATAAGTGGATGTCTGTACTAATTTATTGTAGACATTGAGGAACCGATTGGAAGGGAGATTTGACGCTCTTCCCAACGGTGTACTCAAATTTGAGATTATCTGGAAAAAAAATTTAGGTAGTTATGGCCGTTTTAGTGACTTCAGGTCGAAAATACTGAAAAAAAAAAATCATAAATCGTGAACAACTCGGAAACGACGCCTCTAAAAAAAGTCCTTGGAGACATTTTTTGTTGCAAATGAGTTGTAGAATCTGACCCTTGAAGGCTGCTAACCTAATCGGTTAACCCCCTGTATACCAGCGAGGACTTTACAAACAATTAAAATCATCTAGAGTCTGAAATTATTTCCAGAGTTTCTGCTTGAATAATCTGTGTTTTTTTTAGCAGGATCATCATCAGTGTATTTTGTGTTGCATAAAGCATTTTACTCGTATATGTCGCTCCCACAATTGAAGTTGTTGCATCCCTTATATTGCCCCATTGGGTTAACGGTACTGTATGAACGCTACTGTCAACGGTTTGCAGCCACAATGAGAGCTCCTCTCAGTTTTATGGAAATAGATGTCAGTCACCTCCTGACAATAACCTTCTGCAGGTTTCAAAATGATAAAACGTTATGCGGCATTACAGTACAAACTAACCTGTTTTATTATATTTTCCAATCGTTGCGATCCGCATATGACCAAGAGAGTAGTCGGCAAAGAGACACTTGAATAGATAATTAAAGGCATTGAGAACCGGGGAGGGTGCAGTATGATCTATGGGCTAGATAATTGATGTAACGCGTCCTTGATGGGAAACACTTTTGTTGTTGGTAATTTTTTTTCTTTTGTTGATTGATGTGACGCGTCTGTTGAATGTCAAGTCGCGCTTCCCCTATCGATCACCCTCTAGGCTTGCTTGCGGCTTTCATGATGCCGGAGATAATGACGAACCCGAAGTTACAACGCGATTGGGTCGTGCTTCGATGGAGACAATTATCGTCACATCGACTCGCTAGAAATATGAATAGGAGAACACGAAAAATTCCAAGGAAAAGCAATAAATATTCGTGGAAAAAACGTGGAAAACCAGTCTATTTGAATAGCTCGCCATTTCTCTGGTATATTTGACCGAATTATTTCTTTAGATCAATTAAATTATCCTATCCAAGTCCATTCACTAGAGTGAAATACCTCAGAATGTACAAATCTCCGGATAAAACCATTGAGTTTGTACAAGTACTACAGAGAAAAGTGATTTCGTTTTGCTATCGTGTTACTGACTAACTTCAAATCGAGTTTCAAGCCAAATACCTCATTATTTACTCAAATAATCACAAAAATAAAACGTTATTTGCCCCCCACCAAAACCATAGCAGCGTTACAGCAGAGGGTAGATGATTTTGTGTTAGTATTTTGAATTTCATATAAATAACGAATATTTCTTCGTAATACATTGAACGTCAGAACATGACCATTACTCCCAAATTCGTTAGAAATGCTCCGAAAATGTAAAAAATTAACGCCATTCCAGCCCAAGTTGAACCTAACTCATTTTCCGTCCAACAACCAAAAACGAGTGAAAATGGGTAATTTCAATAGTGCCCTTTTGTGGACCTAGGAGTGTGGGGTATCATTTTCGACTGAAATTCAGACGCTGAATCAAGGGACAATGTTGAAGTGTTTCAGGAAAATGAGTGTCACAACAAAAATGAGTGAGAAATAACCAACCAAAACTAAAAATCTGGTATGCGGATTGAGTTCAGGCCATTGGAAGCTGGTGGTCTCATCCTCTACTCTGCGATACTTCGTTATTTAACTCAACCAGCCTCCATGTTTTAGTTAATTCTTAACAAAATACTCACTGAACCGAAAGGAGCCCTGCACGGTAATGGGCAAAAGACGAGTGTTCGACATAAACATGACGGGCTACAAGATTGTTCAATTGCAGTTCTTGTGTCTTTAGAGAACGTATCGCACTACATCGGCCAAAATATGATCCCTAGTGAGGATTTTGGGCCAAATGAAGTTCAATCGTCATAAATATGGTTAATTTGTGTAAGTTACATAAGAATCTTTGTCTTCATTGCAGTCAAATAGAGGTAACAACCAAACTTAATCGAGTATTGCAGTGTCAAGGGAAAACGGCTGTAGAATCTCCACGATAAATAGTGATTTTAGATCTACTGGTTCAAACTAAAAAAGCCTAACGCTCAAGCTCCCCAATATTTATACTTTATTTCGAACCCACCCAGATAACTCGCGATAGAAATCAGCCTTCAGCGTGGTCCTGACACTGACATACAGTATCGGCAAGAAATCTCTCTTTTCACTTCCCAATTCTCTTTCATTGTGTCTGGACGCGATCTCCTACGACTCAAAAGGACCGATAGAGGGGCCGACAATAAGTATTGAATCATGTTTCTTGACAATAGATAGGAGACTAGCGTGATGATACCTGGTTTTCTTCTTACAAATTGGGAATAGCTCTTAAAGGGGGAGGATCGAGAAAACCATCGAACGAGCGATAGCGAAAGTTGAAATAGAATGAAAGTTGAAAATTGGGGGAAGAAAATATTTTGACTATGTTTTGGCGATGGTTACATGAATCATTCGAAAATGGGTTTCCAAAAAAATCGAATGTGAAAATTGAGAAGCTGTTTAAATTACGATGAATACAAAAATTATGGTCAAGCACACTAATAGGCTCACCAAACATTTACGACTTTAAGAATTGAGGGTGGATGTATCACAACTATAAGAACGCTGAAAATTATTTCATAACAGTTCATTATTCTAGGGGGACCTTGTTTGAGTGGAAAGCTGGTCTTTGGGGTCGAAAAAAAGAGGCTATTCGACTTCTATTAAAAGAGCCTACAAATTCGTGTTAAAAGTACGCTTCTTACTCTGATAAGTACCCTCTCCGATATGGGTTAATCGGTCCCAATCACATCTGAAATTATTCAGCCTGGCCAAACGTGGCCAAAAAACATAAAATTTTGGAAAGATTTCTTCAGTACAAAACACAGTTGTACAATTTCAAGGAAAATAATATTCCAAAAAAGGGATCTGTGTGTCTGTTTGTCATCCTTTACGCTCAACGGATTTGAATGATTTTTTAAAATAGATTTTTAGAGTACATGATAGCAATGCGCTCAGCGCGTCACAAAAATGACTCAGAAAAACAAATCTCTTCGGATAACAGATACACAAATACATTTTTTTCTTCTACGTTTGGTGGTTTCATGGCACTTTATCTAAATTCTATGGGTAAGATATAAAATTACTTTACGACTTTGAGGGTAAAGCCATTCAAGCTATCCATTGTGGGGTGGATCAGGAGAAGTTGGCTCAAGCAGGTTTCCCTATATTTGTCGAGGAGGGTGCCTTTCCCTATCTACCCTCTCTCTCTCTAGTCTCTTATACTTCGTTTCTGCTTCCACGACTCACCGAGAACATCAGAGAGAATTAGGCAAAGAGGGAATTTCTCTTGGCGACCAACCCTTACTCTTTCAGCGAGCAAAGAGTGTGGTCACGCTAGTGAGGTTACAAGTTCATCTTTTTGTTCATTTTTTATTTCAAATCAAAGGAAATCTCAAGTGTTTCCCAAACCAGTGCATAACTATTCATTTTCCAAATAAATATTTTTTCTTGAATTGATGCAAATTCACGTTGAGCTGCAGTTTGTGAGGCTAGCGAGCCATTGAACCATATAGCTCTCGTACAACGTACACACGTGAGAATAAACGGATCAATATAGGACACAGTCAGCATTCGTATTCTCTCGAAATTCCAAGGGGTAGATACTGTGTGCGAATCGGGAATATGGACGCAATCGCAAGAGAAATTAAATTAATTTTTATTAATTCACACGAGCGAAGCTCAGATACGCAACATTGTTTATAAAGAAGAATATAAGTGCTCTGCCTTATTGCTGTCGAATCACAATTTATTCCATTCCTCGATTAGTTCAGCTCGCGAGACATTAAAAATATCAGTACCTCGGAGGCAAAGATTTGCCAACCTTACAATCGAGGAGCGGGGAATGAAAAATGTAGTTGGTCCGCTGGAAGGGCACCTGCAAGAGATCGTCAAATCATATTGCTCGGGATGGTATCTGAAAAGAGATTGACGAATGAAAAGATGAAGAGTCCACCGTGTTCTACAGGACATTTCAAAAGGAGATTGACGTCACTCAGTACTCTTCCCGATGATAAAGTTGGAAGAAGCTGGTCAAATCACTGAGAAGGAGACGACTTATTCCTCCGAAGGGAACAAGGAGTCAAGGCCGTATCTTAAGTACATCACTCTCAGGAATTTTCTTAAAGCCCTCACGAAGGTGTTCATGAGCTCGGGGGCCAAATCACCATCCCTTTCGAACGTCCTCAAAGTACCGAGATGCCCTCCACGCAAACCCGACGGTTATGGCATTATGGGCCTTAATGGAGATCAATTCACAATCTGCACAAATCTGAAAGTCTGACGAAGTTGACTGCCAAGACCTCGTACAACAGACACTCTCTCCAATAGTTGCCCTAATAAAGAATAACTAACGTAGAGATGGGTCTTCTTGGTGAACGAAATAACATTTTTGTTGATGTTGAGGACCATGTTGTTATCGAGACAAAACTGGGGGACGGAAGACTGAAGTTCATTGCAGTCACCCTAACATCCAACGGTCTGGAAAATCTTGAGGTCATCCGCGAAGGAAAGCCTCAACGTGCAGCCCAAAGCATCGTTGAGGTCGCCAATGAACACAGGTTGAAGAGAACTTGCCCCGTGTGGGAACCCTTTGAAACTCCCGACGATTGAAGAAACCCTCTAGTCCATGACGACCCCACTGCAACAACCTGACTTTGAACCTGCAAATAGCTCCTGAACCAACCAAGCATTTAGCCCCTCACTCTGTAGGTTTCGAATTTTTATTGCAGAAGGTTGTGGTCAACTTTGTCGAAGGCTGACTCAATTAATCTGAAAAGTGGAATCAGAGTTCCTCAATCACGATGGAAAAATATGTTTCTTTGCTTAGAATTGAAGTAGATACGATCAGCAATATCCTTCATCCGCTCGCGCCCTCTCGAGCCCCGGCAGCGCTCGCGTGACGGCTAATAGCCGTCCCTCACCTTTTTCCTCAATAATATGTTTTGCTATCACCATGAACGATTGTGGTTTTAGTAGCAGTCCATCAAGAAAGTTCACGCACAACATTTGGAAAGGAAAACTTTATTTAATAACAACGGAATCGTAAACATTCGAAAAAAAAAAACGTAATAAACTTTACTAAATCTGTTCTGCCTTATATAATGAAACTGAATTTTCATAACATTGTATGACTTATCAAGGAACTTATTTTGGCCAAAACGTAGTTACAAAATTAAAGAAAAAACTAGTAAATAACGAATCAGTACCTAATATCATTGCAGACTATTCCTTCAGACTCACAGATAAATATAAAATAAAGGCAAGAAAAATAATACCTACTATCACTTCAGTTTATTGTACGAGGTAACTTTCTCTAATCACTGACTTCTGCGGCGTCTCTTTGTTCACGAGCACTAGTGCAAGAATCGCAAATCATTTGGCAGTGGTTTTTGCAAATGTATTTATGGCAATCATAGCACGTCAATTTCGTTCGGTGGTTTTTCCTTGTCCCACAAATGTAGCAAATGGCTCTCTGGTTGAGAGGAGCTCCTCCAGGTGGATGATCAGCCAACTGTCCATTTTCTTGTTCTTCTCTGTACGGTTTCAAAAAAAGACTCAAGTCGCTTGGTAGTACCTTCAATTTCGCACGATCTTTCAAATTCCCTTCAATCATTTCCATAGCCAGTTTGTCCAGATAAAGTCTCCTGATAATATTTCCGTCGGAGGGGTTATTACTTTGATATACTCTGAACGAATTGATTCCAGCGATGTCAAGCAAACGGAAAAAAATGGTCATTGGCCATCGTTGCGTTCGTCTAGAGGTTGTTATTCTAGAACACATCAAATCTGAGTAGGTAAAACTAAAAAACAACAAGATTCTATTCAAAAACAAGAAAGGAAGGTGACTACTTCATTATCTACCATTAACAATGCTGAAAAAATCGGAAAGTACTTACATTTCTCTGTTGGTGCTTAGGGAAAAAAAGTAACAATACCGCTCGCGGGACGGCTAACAGCCGCGACGCGTCACCTTTCGACTTTGGAGGCTTACTGACGGTCGAAGACGCGACGCAAGAGTTAGAAACGACTGACATTTAGTGGAGAAATGTTTAATTAGAGAATACGACCGATTCCCACCACTCTATCGCCCCTTTGTTATGTTTTACATGCTTTCTTATGTGAATGACGGCAGATAGCCGCCAACGCGAGCGGATGAAGGATATCCAACAAGATTTCAAAACTCTTGTTGGAGTTTGAGTACCTAGCTGCAGCTATCATGGGCTCAACCACTTTAGTGAAGTTTTCTGCAGCGACGTACTTCTGTTTGGCCATTACATCTGTAGGCATGTAACCTCCATTATTCAACCAACGATCTTTCTGGACCATTCAGTGGAATCTGCAGTGACGATGACTTTGTACCGAGCATCATACAAGCGTCGCTTTAACCCACCGGGTAGAATACAACATTTTAATTGGACAAGTTGAGCTCACGCCAGACAGTGGCGTGGACGAGGGATCGGATGAAATATCCTCGTTAGTGAATCGTACTGAAAGGGATTCACGACGGAAATGACACAGGCGTACAGTGCACGTGGCTGCGTGTGGGTTTGCGACGCATTGTCCTGAGTCGAGGTTCAGTTACGAATCCCGTGTAATAATTGCAGCAGGAAGTTGTTATTCTAATTAATTCCTCGGTTGTTAGCCGCGAAACGTAAAAATAAGATAGCAGAGAAATATCTCCAACGAAGTATAAACAAAACAAAGTATGGACGTATTAAATATCTGTAAAAGTAATAATGTTTTGAAATTATTTAACCTCAATGTCAAAAGCAGAATTTTTTCCCATGAAGTGTATCTAAACGTCGAAATTCACCACCTGCCGCGCAAAATTAGTGAGCTGCCATTTATATGAAGAATATAATGAGCTCCAAATTGTTTGGCGATCAAATTTCCATCGGAAAAGAATACAATAATTCCTATTGTGCTCTCATTATACTGTTCTTTTTTTGAACAGAAATATCCTCTTCACGGTCGTCAGCATTATCACAGATCATTCTCTTTCCCTTAAGAAGCTGTGTCAGGAGGTCGTGTTGAGGGGCACGCGCACCCCTTTGTTCTCTTACCCTTGTAATCATCATCCCTATATTCACCCTGAAAACTAAATCATTCAACCAATCATAGACTAAAATGAACAGAGATGGTCGTATTGAGATTCATCAATTTCCCAAAAACGCAGATTCATTAAAAAAAATTTCATACACAACCCGGTTTTTTTTAAACAATTTTTTTCCAATCAAATTTCAAAATTTACTGTATTGTACTACTAGAAATGTTCTATCCAACTACAAGTCTGACTTAAATTAGTCCTTAGTAACGTGAATCTTACGAAGGTATTATATCATTATTCATTTATTCAGAATTAGTTGTGACATTTCCCAATATTAGGTTTTTAGGAATTATTCGAAACTTTTTGTGTGAACTAAATTCTTAAAGCAGTGGTATCTACGAATTCCATGTTGCATTCCTAGTTGCATTCCACCTTCATAAAGGAAATTATTATATATAAATAAGTGAAAGTAAGAGAAGAAAATGAAGAAATGAAATAAAATAATACATTTTTCATGTTCTCTACGACACAAAGTAATTTCGGAAATTGCTAATTTTGTACTAAATTCACTGAATATCAAGTTTTCCTGTGTAGGCTTGAATGATTTGAACTTCAGTAAAGTAACAAAGTATAGGGATTTTAATGATTTTCAGGAAAAATTCAGAAAATTTAAGAATGTGTCATAAAAAATGTGTATGAATTTTTGTATATCTACAAGAATTTACTCAAGAATGTGACCATTGGTTAATTTTTCTCATTGTTACATTATTTTTTGTCATCTTCATTCATATGTATTTGTACTCATATTCATACCTTTAGGTTTATGAGTTTAATTCGTATTCATATTTACGAATTTTATTATGCTCAATTCTGAGCCACAGCCATCCGCTCCACCATATACAGGCAAAAGACAAAAAGCAGAACTTTCAACATATACCATATTATCAAAACCTCTACCCCACAAAATATTCCCTCAACCCTTTAACTCAGATTTGATTGATGGTTCTAATTTGTGTCGAGGTAATGATGCGTCGGAGTAGGCACATTTTCATGGGGGGTAAGTCGGAGCTCACTCGCGAGTCCTCGTGATAAATAGATTTCGCGCGATTGAACAACAGCCCGTTGAACGTTATTCAACCTGAGTATCACAATGAAGAGATAGGAAAGGAGGGGTCCGCGGCGGACAAAGGCGAGCGGGAGAAATGATTAATGCCTGTAAGGGCAGGATCGATTCCGAGGAAACGTATTTAAAATTTGGGTGGATAACTGAGTTGATTCACGTAAAAGCAATTTTTATGAATTTTTCTGTTTAAGTTTCTGAAATAAGTCTAGCCGTGCAAGTCTCCGATGATTTCAGGAAATCAGTTCGTTTAGCTTATTAGTCTTGGGATTCCTGGGAGCTGGCTTATTAATGACTAAATCAAATCGCGAGCCACCCTGACCAGAGAACGAGAAATGACGAACTATTTCTTCCATATCCCTATGATTTTTTCCTCTCTATTTTTTCTGTCAAAAGTATAAAAAAGGGACTAATCCTTACCAAGTAGTATATAATCTACTAAGGGACACTTCAATCGCGTTGTTCCTTTCCAGGACATCACAAACTAGGGCGGGGTTCATATTGGTGATTTGACTTGCTTAATTTTTTCTAATTACAAGGACATTTAATTTGAGTGCTGCTTGATTGAGCTTAAAATGCGTACGTTGGCTACGGGGCTCACAGGGGTGCCATCAGATTCTAAGTCAAAATCAGGTGAAGAAAAAACGTGTAAGGGACTTGGGAAATGAATCGTGGGATGGAGTAGCATTAGAGGTGGAAATATGGGAGCACAGTGGGTAGCTTTTACTGCTGATTCGGTGATCCCGGGGGAGATTGAGAATGACAAGCAGTATTCTGTAACCTGGACGCTGTTACGCCTTCCACAACACCCGCACAATAGGACAGAGTTGAAGCAACATGCACATCCCCAAAGTGCTCATGCAAGAATGTTAGGTTCTGAGACACTTGGCAATGGCTCTATCAGAAAAGAATACACTATGTGGGTTTCGACAATGAAGCTGGTTTCCAGTTCTGGGATGACGAAAATGTAGAAGCAATATCTGACACGTCAAAATCAATGTTCTCTGAGAAGATGAAGTGATTTTATTTGACACAGTTGGAGGAGGTGGGCTTGAAGAGAGATGTGGAAAGTCACGGGGAGTGGAATTTTAGAGCCATGTGAACTGTGAACCATTCTGGGAATTTTAAGCTCTAAGTCTGGGGGTGAACTAACCAAATAATCACTTACAATAAATCTGATAGCATCCGGCGAGACAAAACCTGATTGTTGACGTCACGGTCCCCGGTGTATACAGAGACATTCAAGGAAGTGCCATTGCAAATCGATTCTAATGAACAGAGAATAGTTGGCAATTAGATCACGTTCTCACTGACACGCAACGTTACGCCTCTATAGACGCTTCATCCCTGTATTGGGTTTCTAAGGAGCGGTCATCTCCTCAAATAGGGGAACTATACACGCTTCGAAAGACTGGATAGCCGGCCATCATTTCGCCTCATCGAACAGCCACTCGACAGAGACCCTTTGGCTCAGATAACCCACAAATTACCTCCACCAGGGACACAACCCACCGGAGTTGAAGGGCCATCATCGCGTTTACTTATGGGGTTCCGGATAAAATAAAGTGCGTTTGAGGCTAAACCGTTTAGAAGTTCCGAGATCCAGAGTGGAAATCGATTGTGCTCACCAGGCGATGCACCGTGATTGATGGAGTTTCTGGAACAACCCTCGTTTCGTATTGTTTCCTTCCGTACGAGGTAGTATTAGTTTTGGTCAATAGGCTCTTCCCTTCGTCGCTTCTCCCTGCTCTATTCTCTCTTCACTCTCCAACTCTCTTATTGAAGCTCCTGATATCACAAAGGACTTCATTTAGGGTCAGTTCATGAGGGTATTCCCCGAGGATGTCTTCCAAAGCTCCCCGAACTTTCTCAACTCCCATGGGAACTCCAACGCCCCGATTCCGCTTATCGCCTGTCACTCTCTACTACTAAGTAAACCCCGACATTTTCAATTATATTTGGATAGAACTAACACTAAGTTTGATAGCGATGTTTTCAAAACCCCTTTTTCATTGTTTAACTTACTACGGTGCATTATTCCAATAAAGAATAACACATTTTCAGCTTGAGGGGTATAACACGAGAATCGGTTGTAATTCCATTCATAAATTATGGAATAGTAAAAACAACTTCTTTGAATATTTGTAAGGCAAAGAACGAGTAGCTACTTCACTTCTGCGGTACCACCCCTCGTAATGCATATCGTTCCTATTGTTTGATTGTTTTTTCATACGTAATCAAGCGGGCGGGCGATACTTCATTCAATATCATCGTGCGCGGGAATTCAAGTGCCTGTCATAATTGTGTCATTCTTATCGGAGAAGCTAAGTTCCCCTAAGCTCTGCATAACGATTGTGGGAACGCTTTGAAAAGACTGCTTTCTTTCATTATGACTCCTGAGCGAGACCCTCTAATCTGATTTTCTGAGCCCCTTCACCGTTCGATACTGAAAGGCTTTTGTTTACACGTTCGTTCGTTACTAGAGACCGAATTGACTGGAGCAGGAGTTGATAAGCATCGGTTCAAAGTGATTAAACTGGTGACTATAGGGTCGAGTGTGGCGGTACAGAAGACTTAAGAGGGGTGTATGGTTTGGAGAGCGTGTTTCGGTATTAGGCAACACATGTTAGTGCGTGAACGTTCATTTCGCGTACAATCAAGTTTTCATCGGATGTGAGTATAGGGTGAATGATACTACGTTGAGCTGATGAATGGACCAAGGCGGAATGAACGTCCAATCTGTTCAGTTGAAAGACATGCCGGAAAATTTTATTGGGGCTGCTTGATGACTCAGTTGCGGGGTAGGTAAGATGCATTATTGCATGGTTGATTGTAAGAAATCCCAGACGCCACCTTTTTCCCGGTCGCTTCACAATTTATCCATGAAATAATAGAAATCTATACAAATTATTCTAAAAATGGCACTGTTTTTTTTTTTTTTTTTTTTTTTTTTTTTTTTTTTTTTTTTTTTTTTTTTTTTTTTTTTTTTTTTTTTTTTTTTTTGCAGAAAGGGTTTTGTAGTTTTTTAGCATTGTAATAATATCTAAAAATTTCGCGCATTAAATACGATACGGTCTAGCAGTTTGTTATCACTATTGCATTAGTCTTGAGATTTCCTCCAGATCAATTTAAAGCCAACCAAAAATAAATGGCCAGAAGCCGTCCACTCCATTTTTTGAGAATGAAAAGTTTCTACAAGTGGAAAAGATTAGCGCTGAATCGCGATAATAAAGTAAGTTTAAAGAAATACGATGTAACATTTTCGGATTTCGCCATAAAGCACAAACAGTCATTTTCGATCAGAACAATATTTTTGCGATTAAAACATAGATGTGGTTCTAGTTCACATAACCGAACAACGGACCTAAAAGAAATCCCTTTCTTTTTGCCCAAAATGTTTAGAATTTCAAATGTGCACCATCACGTCCTTCTAGAAAGCTGTTAATTTACACTTAATTGATATTAACGTGAAAAGCCGCGTTCTTAACTTTGGTGTACGTTCTGCGTGGAAGAAAACCTCTCAACTTTTCTGTATAATAGGAGCCTCGCTGAACTTCTTTAATAATTTAATTTATCCGTTTAATCTTTTACGTGGGGAGAAAGAACTGCGCTTGGTTAAGCAAAAGTGTAAAATCGTATTTTTCTCTCTTTAGCCCCTTTTTTAGATTTAAAAAGAACTTTAGATAAATTAAACTTCATTAAAGGCCCCCATTCAAGAAGGGCGTTCAAGAGCTTCTTCACACCTTAGGGCTTTTAACAGAACTGTTCTCGGCAGAGAGAAAAAGAGATGGGGCAATGGACGAAAAAAATCTTAAGACTGAAAAGCCAAGTCTCCCTTCATAATTAAACCAAAAGCCAGAGCAAAATGAAAAAAAAGGAAAAACTCAAACTCGAGCTTTGGATGGGATTTTGAAAAGACCAAGCTTACAGCATAAAGACAGTTAGAGACACGCCAATTAAATGGGAGAGCTCTTCATTAAATTACCACCCATGAGCAATTAGAAAAAGCCCTTCTGAATCCCAACCAAACCTTACCCTGATCTACCTTTTTCTTCTCCTTTTTACTTTTGTAAAAGTATAAGTGGCCTCCAAAGGAATTAGAACGGGAGTTAGTAGAAGAGCACTGGGAGGGAAATATGCCTATAACACCGTGTTTGATCACGACTCGCGTGTAGACAGCTCACCCTGGTGGAAGTATCCTCAACTATTAGTTTTAACCGTACGTGAGTTTTCTCTTAATTAGCCTCCTCGTTTCTTCTACACAACTTTTTTTTTCAAACATACACGTTAGCCAGGGAATCAATAATATTACGGAGCTGAAAACAGAAGTGAAAATACACGGAGAGACATGTTCTGAGATATCTAATGAATGAGTTCAGCCGCTTTTCTCTCGCGAGCAGGTTTTTTTACATGAGAAAATGCGCGTTGAATAATAAAAACTGCCTTAATTAACGAGGCAAGAGCCGCATTATTTTAATCAGTGCCAAAAGAAGGCTGAACTCTCGTCAAATAAAACGCGTTAAAGACAAAAAAATTAGTTGAAGGTGTAAAGAGCTCATTTCTTGTCTTTGTCAGAAATAAGCTTCACAATTAGAGCTTGGTTTAAGAGAAAAAACCTCCGTTGGTTTGATGTTAAGAAGTGCGTGGGGTTTACAATTTAAGGAAAGGCAATCCCTTTTCGCTAATTATACATTAATGAGGAATTTTCAAAACTTAATTCCTAAGGTAGCGGAGCTCTTTCCTACCTTTGACCCGCGTCAACAATATCCTCTTGGAAACCTGCCGGGTACGATGAAAATATAGAATGAATGTGGGTACACAAAGTCCGACCCTGAACGACTGTGTGAGCTAAGAATAAAATATGCGAAGCGAATTTTTCACCCGAGTAAACATTAACAGAAATAGATCTCGACAAAGGGTTTTTGTGCCGTAATTGGACGTTGAGTTTTTGTTTTTAGAAAAATTAATTCAAATTTTGATATATTTATGCAGGTTTTATTTCTTAAGGAAAATGATAACTGTCAGGTCAAGTAACGCAAGATTAGGAGAAGAGGTGAGTCGAGTTCAGTTGAATCAAATGTCATTCGACGGGTGATTCAAAATACATTAAGAGCGTACCATTCGAAGCGTTATTGTGTCGGCTTTGGAGAAAGGAGAGCGAGGTCGGGATTATAAGAGAAAAAAAAATCATTTGATGACGGAGCTAAAAATAGTGTTTACAGCTTCATTAGGTGGGCATATCCATGAAGCCTTCATTGTGCCGTGCTTCCTTTTTCAAGCACAATCATTGTCATGATCAAAAGCCTGAGTGCAATCAAGACGGATTATGAAGGGTTTTTATCAATGTTGGAAGCGTAACACGAGCACCCACTGTTGTGCGAATCATTGAGTCAGCACTTTCCCGAATTTATCACTGACGACTGAATAGATTGAGGATCTTTGCGGATTTTCTTTTTTGTTACCATGAAAACTCGGGATGGTTGGTAGCAACACTGTTCACACCTCAGACAAGGCTAGCAGGAGCTGGTTTTGATCTTCTGGTCTCACGTCCACTGTTTTCTTGTCGATTTTTGGTATTTTAGGGTGGATTTACTCAACACTAATAAAACCCAAAGTCTATTATTTAATCAAGTAGGAGGTATTACCGCAGCCATTTATTTAGATCTACTCAGCCTCCTATAAATTCCAACTCTTTCTGTTCGGAAAAAACAATCAAGATTGAAATTAAGCGTTTTGAAACACAGGGTAAACATTCGCTAATTACACTGTTTCATGTCATAGGCTTTCTCAGCTGCCCAACTGTAGACTCACCTGGAGACTATTCGTATTATTGTAAATTGTTATCGACGGGTGACAAGCTGTAATATTTTTGAAAACGGAGTTGGTATTCGTTATCAGCGAGTAACAGCTTTAACGTGAGCTCAAATATAACCTATTCATCATAAGGTTCTTCTCAAAGTCTCCATAAAACCTATGGAATAGCCACCAGAGTGACTCTCCTGCGTTAACAGCTGTGGTGAGCACTAAAACAAGCCTTAACGTGATCCCCTTACACACAAAAGTCTCCCCAAAACTCAATTGAGTACCTCGCCAAACCTGCGAGACTTCTGAAGGTTACCCCTGACGAGTTATGACGTCACCTCAATCATTGCGCTCTCCAGCCAAGATGCAGCCTCCAACCTACTTTTCTCTAGACAATCTTGTCTCAAGCTCTATCCCCTCCACCGATATGAGCCCTTCTCGAGCATGGCTAGTAGCATAAGTAACATGGGGAGCCCAGTATGCTGTGAGGATGAGTAGGATCAATGGAGTTTCCAGGGGAACTACCCAATGAAGTTCAAGAGGGCATGTTGTAAGGAATAGTATTAGGCTTTCTTTGAACTTATCATAACTATTATTTTTGTTTTATACTTATTTCTACATCAACAAAAAGTACACACCTACTCAAACAGTGAAATTTGGGTCCAGCATCGCCGTCAAAGAGAACACTTCCAACAAACCTCCGTACATTATTTCAAAGCCAAGGACAAAAAACTGAGTAGGACTATGATGTTTGGGACCAGGCGAGAGGGGAATACTTTATAGCTCTCCTAAGGATCAAAACCCGTTTCAGTGGCATCTTTTATCGGGAGCATGAGGAGATCCTCGACTTGTAAATTCGGTTGCTCCTGGTCTTGTTAAATACCTGGACGGAGAATCAAAAGGAAACTTGAAGTTTAGGGACCGTAGGCGTGCGAGGGACAATTTATAGGGAAAGGAGGGTCGAACCGTTGGGTTTATAAGTCAGGATTTAGCTAGGCACCGCCATTCACCGGGCACTCCTTTAAAATGTAAATTACTTTTTCTTGGTTCTTTCGAAGAGCTTGGAAAAAACTGAGGTTTTGAACCGGCCAAAAACCAACGTTAGTTCGATAGCTTCTGCGGTAGAGATAAATTATTGGTACTAATTTAAATAGGGCTACCTACTTCACAGCCTAAGTGACCAAAGAGGGAAAAATGGAAGTAGTATTGCATAATGGAATAAGGAGGTATACAAATAGACAAGAACATGAATTACTGTTTCCGATTCTATTATTTTGTATAAGAATTACTGCGGATAGTCTGAAATTCTTCAAAATAAAATTCCTCTATTCGGTGAATTTCCTAATCTCCCTGGCGTTTGCAAATGCACATCTGTTCATCTGTCAGGTAAATTGGGATGTGAGCAATGTATCCGAATTGGTGAGCATCTGAATGGGACAGGCATTATGTGCGGTGTTTCCCCAGCCCTCATTGAAACTGGCCTCCGTTTTAGGTTGCCAAGATTTTCTCAAACAAAAGAGAAATCTTAGACAAATTACCAACAAAAGGAGTGACATTAAACCTATACGTATAAAGCGGAGAAGGCCTGTGATGAACTCAGATCAATGATACAAAAGTATGGAACCAACGGACCAAGTTTTGAAGTACTGGTTTTCTGCCTTCACATGTTCTCGCATTGTTGCGAGGCACAATGATTCATACTTATGTAAATACAAATGCTCATGCATTTCATCGAGTTCTCAGCTAGGTAAAGATGATCGTAGGACGGCTTCTGAATTCTTAAGGAAAATGCTGCCGAAGGCATAGTAGATCGTTTTTACGGGAAAACTAGACAGTATTTTTATGAGAAAATAGATTGCCTCACTCGCAAAATGAATGACCCTTTTATTTGAATCTTGTCGCGATAAACAATGATTAACTTCGACGTTAGTGGGAGTGAATCTTGGGTAAAACCAGTAGCTGGAATATTATCATGTCGTGTAGTTTTTTTGTGAGGTAAAACGAAAACCAAATTTGCATATGTCAAGATCGAAAACAAAAAGAAGAGGAATTTATCAAAGGCGACAGCGAAGAGATGCTCAGAGATACATAGGAGGTGCTAATTTTACAAGTACCGAAAGACACGACGTGGGGTGTTGGTCATCTTAAGGCCGTCACCCCCGTCGTGCAGGAAGAAGAGTGCTTTTCTTAATCATGAAATATACGGATTGCGTGTATCGAGCATTCTTTATTACGAACAAACTTGCCTCAATAACGGGGAAGCTCGATTTATGTATTCTAATTGAGTTGAACCTGCGATGAGGGAAGACGTCATCAACAACTGCAATAAGTTTTCCTGAAGTATCTTATGCTTTGTGGAACATTCTAAGTAGGTCAGGAGTGGAAATTGAATATAACTATGTAGAAAATAAGGCGAGATTATAGAATATATGAATACACTTTAAATTCCGAACCTTACAAAACAGGAACCATCTGCAGTCATTGCAGATGCAACAACTATAAACTTTGAAGCGGCACTAATCTAAGCTAAACTTCTAAAACATGGTAAAATTAGCAGTTAAAATCTACCAAAATGTATCAAGGAGGGCCATAATAAAGCTATTTCAAAGAAAAGCGCTATTTCCTCTGCTAAACATTCAAACTTTTTTATTTGTGTACAAAGAATTTTTAATCCTACGTTTTTGTCAAATTGTTAAAGTTGCAGTGAAGAAGAACCAATGTAACTCTTCAAGATGGTTTCCCCCTTCTAAATGTTCTTACAAAATATTAGTTTCATATCAGTGGGAACATTTTAACGCTACTTCTAGCGGAATCGTATGATTTCGAGTATACTCCAAAATGAAGATGTTTCGGCTTTTTTTATTTTTATAAGGGATATGATTTTTTTTTTTAAATCCATATACAAACTGGCATGAAACGCTCTAGTCAAGTATTTTGCTTCATAAATTGCAAGTAGAATCGGTAATAATGCAATATCTTTATCAGACTGCATAAAACACATTATAAAAAGGCTACTTGATGGCACATAACCGTTGAACTCTCTTGTTGATCTAACACTCGACCTCCTGACTGTAAAATGCCTAAATTTTTTGAAATCTCAACTATACGGACAGGAAACAGGATACGCCACCTACATGCTCTAGTTAAACAATAGTCCCCTCGGACAATCGTAGGTTTCTAATCTCAGCGATTCATTCGCAACACCTACGAGGTATTTACCACGGAAATATTATTATTGATGGGATCTTTTGTATTTTCATCTAGATGTTGAAAAGAATACGTATAAAAACTAGAAACCATTCATCATGCTACCGTACAGATTTTGACAATACCTGCTGATATCAGACGAGGGACAACCGCTCGGTTCGCCTTGTACCGTTGAAACCCACTTCCTATCTCATTGTTCCATTGTTTCAGATTTGGACAAACTATCGCTACTTGTCATACCTGATGGGTATCAGATGAATCTCATCAACGGCCTTTTTCATATCCGTTTCTTCTCTACACGCAATCGCAACGAATGTTGCTTAATATAACAAAATACAACGCCGCGAAATATAAATCTCGTCACAATGGTTAAACATTATTGAACCCCCGATTTGAAAAATACCTATTGTGACTTACACCTTTCTCCGGGTGAGGAACGCTTCTAACATGAATCAGGGTCTAAATAAAGCAGACAAAAATTATACGTTCCTTACCTTGGTCCTCAAAAATTGCACAAACTCATTTTCAAAATATCCGTTTTCATCCATACCCTGCCCCTGTCTGCTAAACTCGATCTGAGACCCGTCAATCGACTCAAAGTACAGAGTGCGGTTCTCCTGCACTAATGTACGTGTTTATTTAATATTCCATGAATAGGGTAATTACAGTTCCTTTTATCATTTTAGTTATGATAGGAGAGATCAGTTAGTTAACGCAAGCCTCATATTTTGTAATAATGCCTTCAAACCCCTTCGCGTTTGTAAGTCTTCGACGTTTTTGGCTACTCATGAGGGGAGTCAAAGGAAAACGGCAGGTACGAGTATATGAGGTTTATTTACAGTATTATGGATCAACACACACCCTCCGAAACCACGTTCGAACCTATTTTCATCACCCCTTTTACCGTTTCCTTGACACCATTTCAGCACCCAACTTGGTCTTTCTCCTCCCACAAAAGACTCCCGTGGCCCAATAATTAATTTCGTCACAAAAGGAGCCCAGAACGACGTCAACCGCTTCAGTATAACAACTGACGGGGCCCAAGAGTCCGACGTGGAGAGTTTGAAGAGGGCGGAGAAGTCGAAAAAGTGAATAGAATTGAAAGAACGGGGGAGGTTTCAAGTTATTTCTTCGGTTCGGATTGTGCGAAAAGGGGATGAAGGTTGAAAAATGAGAATAGCTTCTTCTCACTGCTTGGTTGAACTCATTGTTTCGTCAACCCTTTGGGTTCATGTAACTGTTGAGACGGCGAGGGGGAGGCGTTGTTTAGTCGATAAAGGTTAATTATATGGGCCTTTCAACGCTTCATCTTTAAAACTTTCGGGGTTCGATTATAGAGAAATGCTATACACTTCAACCAACAAACACAAGAGGAAAGCTGGAATTGGATTCATCTACCGCCATCCCTCCATGAAATTTGTCTTCATTATTTGGAGATTGTCTTCTTATTTTTTTAGATTACGTTTATAGCAAGTAAATTTGATACATTGCGTTATAAAGTACTAACTTGTTCGAACAAATACAAACAACAATTTATTGAATTGATTTCATAATTAGTAACAATTACGAAATTTTTGAAAGGCGACTTGCGGAGATGGAGGCTGACGTCATGGAAGTGTTTAGTTACCGGCGGTGGGAGATCCACGGGTTTCAAAAACAAAATTGAAATTAAGAGATCCATCAGGAATACCAAAGGGTATTCAAATTTCCTTCACTAGAATTACAGACTACTTGGATATTTGGGTCTTTAATAATTGTTCTTATTTTTTCTAACTAAATACTAGTATAATTTTTATTCTTGATCCGAACTGTACGATCTTTGTGGGCTCCTTTGAGATTAGAGGCGTTCGTCTGCATGTCTCGTGAATCAACTGAAGATAACCGGAGAAAGGGGGAATTCTTCGAGTATATAAAAAATATATTTGTATACGGGACGGAGGTATTCACATAATAAAAAATAACGGTGGACGGCGTACGGCGTACAGCGGGAGGACATTTGCTTATTTTCATCTAGACAACTTGAGACGTCCAAAACAAAATTTTGGGCCGAATCGGAGAGATTGACTTTTAGCAAAAAAACATAGGATATTCAAGGAATAACGACACAAAGACACATTGACCACAAGCTTGTCAAACATACTTATTTTTTGTCACGTCTATATTGCCAAGACTAAAATCCGGCCAAGCACCAAGAGAAGCACCAATCTCGACTTAAAAATGGATCAAATATCATCAATCACACCTTCCCCCCCCCCCCTGGGCCCAGGTAAATCACCTCCGACGAAACAAGCACGCATAGCACCTCCCTTGACCTCCTTGAACAGAGTTTTTCATATAATTCCATCCACGAGTTCTGAACAGAAGTACACCTGCACGGCTGCTGGGGCGGAGGGTCACTCATTCAACCACCGAGGCTCAACACATCCACGGATAACGAGCGTAACAAGTTAACCAATTAACAGCGCGATATGAAAAGCGTGCACCGGGATCCCGACGAGTTCGGCCGAGCGCACGGTGTCGGGGGGTGGTTTTGATAAATTGCCGCGCGAATCCTCCGCTTCGTGTCCCAGGGATGAATTGTCCCGAGCTCTGGCAATCATCGAGGAACGCGAGAGGGAAGAACGGTATTGTACGAGCAGCGAAGCCCCCAAATCCGACCTCTCGTGCGATTATTCGGCGACAAAGCGTCCCTTCGGCTCCTCTCGCGCCCCAAACGGCCCCATCAAGCCAGAAATGATCCGAATAGCCAAAACCGTTCTGCTGCGACCTCGAGGAACCCCCGACTTTTGTGTTGAATGTTGAACCCCTTCACAAATGAGAGCGGTTGTCATAATTATGTCATTGAAGCATCGTCAGAATGCGAGTTTCGTTTGATGCTCTCCTTTGTGTTGATTCTATCAATCCCGGCAGTTCAGTTCGCTGGCCATTCACAGCACAGGCTCCAAATTGTCCTCCTAGAACGCGAGTAAATTCAAACCTGATTTGATAAAACTCATTAGTGCAATCAGCACTCATCAGGGAGGACATAAGCAAAAATACAGCCCAAGAAACATACTATTTTAAAGTCTGTTACCATAATGTGACCAATTTATTCAGAAATTCTGCCAGGTTCATAGGAAAATTATTTTCTACTTTTTAGTGCATATGAAAAACGTTGTTTTTATAAACTTTTTTTTTCTATTTCCATATTAAATTCCTCCTCAGGCACGATCCCGTTGTAACAACTTTTTATTAAAAAAATTTGCACTGCTATTTCATTGCTTCAAAAATGAAGCCTTCAAAATGGTGCACAAAAATAATTACTCCACTTATGGCTAGAAGTTTCATTTTGGTCCCCAGTTATGACCAAATAACTCTGGTCGATCTTTACAATTGAGGACTCAGGTATTTTATTTAACGTAAGTTTTTGAGGTTATTGGAGATGTAAGGTACACATGTCCACTTAATTCGGGACGATGAATTGCGATGGGGTGTGGACTGATTACCGTAAACGGAGGCAGGGTATAAGTGAAAATGGGTATAATAGAAATATTTTTCTACAGTTTGGAGTGTATCATTATAGAATATGTTGTAGAGGCTAAATTGTTACAGATACGGCCAACCAATTTCGTTTTCCCACACTTTTGAATCCCAAGACATACGGTTCCCTAAAACAACTACATCTGACTGATGAATTCAATTCATTTCCAACGCGTTGTTTTGTACAAAAATGGAATCCTGTGAGGAGTGCATTGCCCAGGTTGTCCACAACAGAAAAAACATGACTCGTTGAAGTGGATTGTTCTCATAGTTACGTCCTTTTGGGAATGTTGTAAATGTGACACAAATGCGTTTTCTTCTCTGGACAAAGGCTGTTGTGACTATCCCTAATAAAGAGGTAGAGAAAAACTACGAAAATGGGGATTTATGAGTCATAGGCATTTTCAACGGAGGTTAGTTTTTCCCTACGTATTTCCTTAGAAACTGCCAAAACTAGTTATGACCTCCCTATTTCTCATCGTTTCAAGTGATCCACGTTGATTTATTGTCCTTTTTCGACCTCTTTTTCTTGTAGCCTTTGTCGGCGCGGTCCCTCCCATAAATTGTCAATGTTTTTCAAACTTTCCAAACAATCGTTATTTTCATGGAACTTTCCTTTCGATATTGAGCTCGTATGGTTTCTTTCTATTTGTTCCTTTTTCCGTTTTGTTCCGAAGCCACTATCCCACATTATTGCCTTTACCTTGGAATAACATAAGGAATGAGGTCAAATTTGTGTTCGCAAACGCCTAAGGTAGGTATGAATTACATAACATAGCTCAACCGTACCTAATACCTACTGAAAAATGAACTGCCAAAATTGCTGCCGAAACCTTTCTTTATTTCTAACGATGCACAAGTTTCTGACATTAGATGGTAATGTACCCCCCCCCCCCCCCCAAAGTTTTCCATCAACATAAATATTCTACCCACGGGGAGGTTGCTTTACTTTTTACCCCTGAAGAGAATCGTTTGTGATGACCTTGATGACAATTGAACAATAATCATTTACTTAAATTTAAGAGAGTTTAATGATCAGTGTTGTTTTGCAGAGACTTCATTCCTGAAGGCGGACACACGTTGATAGGTTCTACCGCAGTAATAACATTTATTACGTAATTTATATGATATAATATATGGTACGTGATATATTTCTATATGTATTTCTTAATAATGATCTCAATCAGGATAGCGTCAATAATCAAATTGAATTGAAGCATCTGCAGATCATGTACCACAAAAAATATTATGCCCGAAGACTTGCGTCACAGTTTATCAAAAAAGCTCGATTTAAGCGGAGAACTGTCCAAAACTATCCAGGGTATCCTTAAGCTCTAATACCCTCCGGTTCATTTCTCACCCTCACCTCCTAACAGGCGAGGGGCTCATTTGTACGACTTGGCATTCCGATAAATCACGCGGGCCTCCATATGAATAAACAGAACAAAACCCTTTACAAACTACAATCCACAATGACCACCTTAATGACGCATCGGGGGATCAATCGGTGCAGAGGGGTCTCGTATTTTAAGAAGGGTTGCCGAACAGTACAACAATACGTGTACAACCGATATAATTTCCACACCCCCTACTATGGAAAAATGAATCATCGAATGGCTCGCCTCATTTAACCAACGCAATGTTGCGTTATTTTATTACAACCATACAACCCTTTAACAACAAATCACCTACTATGTTGTTGTGAAGTTCACGTCACCTTCCGGCTACGAGAAATCTTGAACGCCGATTAACGAACAATACGAGAAATGCATTGTTGATAACGGTGTAAGTAACGTATTACCATTCTTAGAACTCCTATTCAAAATTCATTCCGAACGCTTATAAATTTCCGAGTGTTCTATTTTAATTATCCGTAAATTGAGAAAGTTGTGGGGAATTCGTCCCCACTGGTTACCCCAATATCCGCAGAACCGATTGAGGATCCGACAGAGGAGGTCATCTTTTGTCAAATTCCCATTTTCTATTCATCGTCCCAAAGCGTATTGAGGCTAACAAAAAAGATAATTAGAGTTCAAATAAATATAATTGATCACGTACGTTCAATGAGTACATCAAACGCAAAATATTGACGCTAATACGTTTGCGACGTGAGAATCTTAGATTGATACATAAATTTACCGGAATCTCACGACTTTTACGGGCTCTACTTACGATAAAGACTTCTCGTATAAGCAATAGGCACTTTTACGAGCGGAAATGACGCTCTCAACGCGATTTGAAAGCACTGAAGCCTCCTTATAATCAGACGATGTATAAGAGGAGGAAGAAGAGATGAGAATCTCTATACCATTATATTTGGGCAAGCTACTGTGCAAAGGTGCTACTAAGGTCCTTTATGATTCTTCACACCGATAAGCGCCGTATTATCCGATATAGCAATGAAAACGTATAGACGCTCTTTCTTCTCATTATATATTTTTTCTTTTTTGTAATAAAAGAAGATGTATCTTTGGAAAGAAGAAAAATAAAAAACCATCCCCTGTGTCATTCAAGTGACAAAGCTACCGGTAAGAACTTTGCATCACAAAAAACTATGTCATAATAATAAAATGCTGTTCGGAGAAGACACCCTCATACTGTCAGGGCATTTGGGAATATTAAGGGGGCAAAACTCCCTTTCAGATAGGGGGTGGACGAAGAGGTCGCTTTTCAAATGTAGATTTCCTACTTCGAACCCCGCATCACGCAATTTAATCCCAACCCAGTTTTCTCACCCTCGCGTTTGCGTGGTGTCCCTTTATAACTTCTTTTTCACGTTAGACGCGAGACACAACTCCTGAAGGTGCTAAGATAACTAAGCAACTTGGAACCGACATATTCTTCTCGTCTTTGTGTGTTGAGTAATTGCGTGAAACTGAGTAAAAGCGACGCCAGAAAAATGCTAGATATGAATATGTGAATAGCTGAAAAACCAGCTAACAAAATAATGATACTGGATTACATTGTAAATTTGGCTGTACTATTCGCTATACTGCAGG
This sequence comes from Cyrtorhinus lividipennis, assembly GCA_019603395.1. Lineage (NCBI taxonomy): Eukaryota > Metazoa > Arthropoda > Insecta > Hemiptera > Miridae > Cyrtorhinus > Cyrtorhinus lividipennis. Next base: position 5,157,093 of record CM034008.1, read on the forward strand.
TTAACAGCAAAACATTTACCGCATTTATTACGCAAAACCTGTAATATCCAGTTGAATTTCAATGGAATCCATTTATGGCAATTGTGCAATTTGTCCGAAAAACAAACTTTCGGTTGGCCTTTTACATTCTTCACCTCATTAAATTTTACAATAAGTATGGTCTGTAACTATTTGAAAAGTTGATTTTTCAGCATTTTACATTGAAGCCAGACAAGAAAAAAATATTGCTCACTTTTCACGTTTTGTGTAGACAAAAAACGAAAGCCTGACGGAGCTTTTGACGATTGTAAAAATACTTGCCGTTTCGAACCTTTTTTCCCTTTTGTTAATTTTTATAGGAGGTTGAAGAAAAAGCTGTCCAGGTCAAAGGAGGAGCCGATGCTTTGACAGATTGTTTATGGCGCCGATTCAATCCTTTTTCCAAGAGTGGAATAAAAGATGTCCACGTTTTCTCCGTTTTACCCGTTTTGAACTTCTTGTCAACATTATTTTTTCTCCCCAGAGTTGGTTCGTTTTATGGGGCGTGAAATCGTACCAATTTGCAGGTGCTCTGGAAATAACTTTTTTCCGTATTTGCTTTGGAGCGCCGCTTTGATGATGACGGAAGATTGCCGTAAGAGTTAGATCTGACTCTCTCAACTCTCAAGGTCTTGTACAGGGGTCTAGACGTCGTTTAAGCGTGAAAAACACAAATAAAAATTTAATGCGTCTCCCGGTCGCGAGACGGACGACTTTATTGGCAAAATGTGCCTTATTGCAAATTCAACGGTAACTTCGGTTTATACCTAACTGACTGCTCGTAGAATTTACCGATGAGAATTGATGCAATTCTTGGAATTTATTTTCTGGGTCCCAGAGGGAGTTAGTGGAGGAGAATGAAAAAAGATCGAATGATAATCCTTTTGTCACAACCCGGCAAGTCGCATTATCTCCCACGCCAACCGGTCAACGCAAAGCGGTCGTGAGGTTGAGGAAGGGTAGGAAGTGATAAATCTCGATAAAGGCTATGAAGACAGGCCAAGGGCTCCAGCCTCCGTCACAAGGGGTGTGAGAATATCAGTTTTTTATACCCGGTGAAAAAGAAAATAGAATGGAGATGGAGATGGGCCCCTAGATGACTAGCCCATTGATGAGAGGACGGATCGAGACTAGACAGCGAGGCACCAGAGCCGGCTAACAGTGTCTACATCACGACCTGCTAACCACATATTCACTGCTCTGGTCGCTAAGTTGTAACAGGTAGAAAAAGAAGATTTGTTTCGAAAAACGAATACCTACTTGTGTAAACCACGAAATAAGACGTAATGTAGAAAGACCGTAAAAACTGTGAGGCTCTATAAGACAAAAGAAGGCTCACGAAAATACTGAATGCGACCCACAATCCAACAAAGCGAAAACGAATCTTCAATTTGTTATTTCTTCTATAGCTAAAATAAAAATGCGCAATGGGCCGCCCCAATAATTTCTTAGCCAACAATTTTGTATAACGACCTTAGGTGACCTGTATTTTGAAAAGAGGTTGATGACACTGGATTTCTAGTCACTTGTACCCTTCTTGACATTTTGTCCATTCTGGCTTCACGATGTTCAGCCTCAACAATCTTGGGCAGTTGCCCACTTACTCCACCATCCAAGTAATAACCTCACTCGATGCTGTTCAAGTTCAGAGATCAAAGGGATCTGGCCAATTCACCATCGTATGAAAACAGCAATTGAAATTACGTACATAACGAGTTGGGGATTGAAAATCAGAGTCTGTAAGCGTTCTCATCTGAGGGTGTGTTCAGTGACGTGAGAAGCGATTTTTCTTCTCAAAATTCCGCACCATTTGCAATGCAACCCTTGAGCAGCATCATACTAACGCAACAAATTTTCAATTACAGTCACAGTCGATAGTGGGTGACGTTGAAGTGTCAGTTGTAAGTTCAACTCAGAACATTTGAACCAATTGCAAAATCAGTGCATTGGGATAATGGTTTAATCTTAAGTGTTCCCCAACAGCATGAATCGGTCTTTTAGGAGGTCTACTTGACTCGGGTATCAAGGCCTCTTCAAAAAATGTTGTTATGTCAAGAAGCATTTGGGTGGCTCAAAAAAATAGATTTCTTAGGACGTTGTCTTGCACTTGCACTTGATGATAATATTGATGGTTCTGTTTCAATGCGCCATGGCGGTCGTGGAAATCCTTTGGTTAATTGGGGAATAATTATCTTTCTGTGATTTCTCATCAATAACTATTCAACGTCTGGCGATGATGGTACAAACTACTTTTACGAAAGAGGAAAACTCTGGTGAGCGACATCCAATAATATCTTTGGTGAAAATGTAAACTGGTAGTTATTCGAATGAATAAATTTGACGATGTTGGCCAGTCAGGATCTAGTCTAGTGTAAGAAAAAGCAGCAAGGTATGTGCTTTTCACAGCATTGGAGACTAAAGCCTCTGTGCTGTCTACGTACAGACTCAATACGAGGGTGATCCCAGTCTTCCGTCATCCATGGCAATAAGTATGGGCAAATGTGTGTATTTGTATCAGACAATCCTGCAAATTCTGGCCGAAACATTTCGCTGCGTTCAATAACCTCAAGCTCCGTGACAAGGTATTCTAACTGTATGGGTAACCCAGATAGAGAGAGCGGTAGGGCGTTTTTGTTCGTAATACAAGAAAAAGAAGAGGAAACCGGGAAAAGAGAAATGGGCGTCATTTTCCCCTCCGATATAAGGAGAATAGGTGAAGAAGGTTCGGTTTGTTGGTCGTTTGTCGTATTCCCATAACAGTATAGGAGAGATGAGAGGCCGCCCATTGTCCAGCCCCGAGTTCTTCTGCTCAGATTCGGACGCGATGAGAGGGCATTGTACGAGGGCGGTGGGCCGCGTCACTCCAGAAAATGGAATGCGCAGGTACGCACGACTGTGCATGGGGGAAGAGGAGGAGCTATTTCGTGTAGGTAGGGATGCGGTTTTTGTCTCTTCTCTCTGGGCATTTCCTTATCTTTTTGATTTGAGATGAAAATCGCATTTAACCCGGTAATCATCGGCAGTGATATGAGTTACGAGAATCCGCTGAAAGAGTAGGTATTTCAGCTATAACGTCAAATCAGAGTTCGTAAGGATCAAACGGGACCTTGTTCAACACAGTGTCACGGAGAAGCTAGGAATATTTAAAGTAATTACTGGAAAAGAATCCAGTTAAACCTTACATTCGATTCAGGAAAACTGCGTTCATCATTTCGATGTTTATCTTCCTTAACGATGACCTAAAATGTAGAGGCAAAACAATCTGTATGAAATATTCCAAAATAACACTTCTTATTCCACCTTAGCGATTCCTTAGAGCATAAGGTGCTATTTCGGTTGAACCACCGACCAACTCATACAAATTAGTTTCGTTTAAAATTCTAATCCTCGCACGTTCTCTATCAACGAAAATTGTCACCTCGAACAAAAGGAAATTTAAAGTAAATTCAGCCTCCCTCCGCTATTCACGGTTTACACTGTCGCAGTCGTAAAACCAACCGAAGCAGCTCCCCCTATAAAAGCATTTTATCTTTAGTTATGAGAGGGCAAGAAGGGTTGGGTACACTTTACGACTTTCGCAGCCCCCGCTTTTGTCGAACCTAACGGCCGTTTTTGCTTTTTTTTAGCTGAAGCGTCTCGTAGAAAATGTTAAAGCCTTCAATTTATCTTTCATCCGAGAGTCAATGTATTTAGCGCTGGAGAGAAAAATTAGAGGACCCCCGTAATCGACCCGTAAAATGTTAGCGTGGCCGTATGTGGAATGACGTGAGGGGCTACACCATCAAGTACCTTTGCATACGAGATAGGCGCAAAAAATTCTAAAGGTTTGTATCCGTTTGGCATCTTCCGCAAGCAAATAGAAAGCTCACACTAAAGCGTACCTCTTCTCAATCATTAAGCAGACAATCGCTAACACTGTACCGATCGTGTCTTGAAATTACAGACCATTGAAATTACAGACCTCTCGTACTTTATAGATACATGTATTTAAGTTTCAAAGAACAAATGAAGCCTTGTGAGTGATTCAGCTCATGAACCTTCTTGGACAGATGGTTTATTGAAAGACGGCTCTTGGGAAGGAGACGCAGCATGGTGTCGGCCCCAAGCCGTCTGGGACTAGGAAGAATGCGGCCCCCGACTTAGCTCTTCTTAACAATGAGTCGTCAACAATGGTCTGCCCTCCAGGCCGCTCGAAAACGATCTGAGGCCTTTCTAGTCATCCTAAAATCACTCGCAGGAGGAAGATGGTGGCATTTTTGAGGCGATTCGAGCGGAGTGGACGAGGATCGCTGTCATTAGGTATAAGCAAGTGTACTATATGTTCTTGATTGCATCTTACAAGTCATTGGCTTTAGAGAGGATATTCGCAACACTTCTGAGTCCGCAATAGAATAGAAGGGGGGGGGGGGGTTGCAAATGGAAGGCACATCAAGCTGACATCATCCATTCCCTAATTTATTACATAAAATGACAATATAAATATCAATTTATAACTGTCTAATTGAATTTCTGCGTATTTATTTGTCTAAAATTCATTAGTTATTTGAGGGAATCACTTACGAAAAATTTCCATTTTTTGCTATCTTTGAAATCAGGCCAAATGATAAACCGCTGAATTGCACAATAGGTTAGGAATATCGGAATTAGGTTATGGATCATGCTTATGGAATTGGGATATTTAGGAATACGGATCATGCTTATGTGATGTCCCGAAAACCCATCTAAGTAGATTCAACGCCTAACATATTACAGTGGAAAGTGGAAACCCGAAGACCTGAAAAAACTATCTTCAAAATGGTGCGCATGATACGCTGCCTACATTTGAGGTGAAACGTTCGGAAACCTTACTACAAATGATGAAATTCGAGTCTTCAACCGAAATATCATATGTTTAGAATGTTCTTACTGCCTTAAAAGGCGTGGTCGGTGGACAGACTTCTCGGTTTAAAATTCTAAACAACTTGAACAACAAATTGTCCAACATCAGGAATGGAAAAAGAAGAACTCGGACCAGGCGCATGGAGACTCATTTCTTCAACATGGGGGAAAAGGGGGAATACAGTGGGTGCGGCGGGTTCCAGACCCATTCCAATCGATTCAGGATCCAAAATTTTGTGGAAAATGATACCCCACACGCCTAGGTACCAGAAATCTCGAAAACGCATATTCAAAATGGGTAGTATATAACCAATTTGACCCATGACTTCTTCCAGTGGGTGCCGATCGTTCTGGGACCCATTTTATTGGATTCAGCGTCCAAGATTAAGTGGAAGATGATACCCCACACGTCTAGGTACCAGAAATCTCGAAAACACATATTCAAAATGGGTAGTATATACCCAATTTGACCCATGACTTCTTCCAGTGGGTGCCGATCGTTCTGGGACCCATTTTATTGGATTCAGCGTCCAAAATTTAGTGGAAAATGATACCCCACTCGCCTAGGTCGCCCAAAATCTCGAAAATTCATTTTTCAAAAAACACATTTTGACCCCTACCCCGCCCAAATTTGGTCCGATCGGGCTGAAAAGCTTGGAGGACCGTCCTAGACTGGGAACAGATCCCCGACCCAAATTTCAGATTTTTAGAAAATTTTCTACTACCAAAAAACGGCGTGGACGGCGGACGGCGGACGGCGTACGGTGGACGGACATTGACCTTTTTGGTTGGTTATTCCTTGAATAATCAACCTATGTTTTTGATTTAGACACCATGAAACGGCCAGAAAAAAATTTTGAGCCGAATCGGATAGGTTGACCATTTGCATGAAAACATAGGTTGATTATTCAAGGAATAACCAACCAAAACCGAAGAACGTATTAAGTACTGTGTATTGTGTTTTTGTGTATGTTACTAGAAAATCATTGATCATGTTATCATCATCATATAATGTTCATTTTGGGCCAACGAAATCATTTTTGGATCGAACATAGATTCATTGTAGATATCATGTACAGGACATCCATTCGTCCATTGAATATGGATCGTTATAGGTGCGAGCAGCTCTTTTACCAAATTGACCGGATAAGTGATGGGATGAGATTGCCCAATACAAGGCAAGAGAGAAAAACGCGGATATTGGCTACCTAACATAATAACCAGAGGAAACTGCCACAACGAGCACAATGTGCGTCCGATTTCACGACCATAAATCAAAAGATGAAACGACAAAAGCGCTATCTGTGGCACCCTCCCACCCGCGGTGCCTGAGGCTCTCGTATGTTAAATGAATCGTGTATAACATGTCAAAAAGTGTGTTGTTCATACCGGCTAGCGTGACATCTGTTAGTCATTGTCCTTCCGCTTCAGGGATGCGCTCTTCAGCGAAAACAACCCTCCATCACTATTTGGCTCCTATTGTACTTGAAAACAGCGGCGAAACGTACCTACGGCGGAAAAGTTTTCAGCAGACTCACCCCTCAGCCTCACCCCCAGTGAAAAGTGTGTAGTGTTTTCCAGTTAAGAGAGTACATCCGTCTGTTATGATTCACTATTCTGTCAAAGTTTTCGTTTTAGTTCTTCCTATTCACCCTCGACATCCTCGAATAAATCTCCCCCAAGTAGACCCTTATCGCTCCTACTCAGCCATCTGCTTTCAAAAAACGTTGTCACCTAAACGCGTCGTTCAAACTCAACAAAACCATCAAAACCAAGGGCATTCAAGGAGTGGAATGACTACAGTTTTAGTAGCTAACGAAGATGTCAGAGCAAAATGATCGAATATGAGCCATTTAAGTTGGTGAGTGGATATTGATGCCATAACGTAATTGGCGATGACCTTTTTTTCTTTTAGCTTAGGGTGTCACTTTACCTCGAAAAAGTAAATTTGAGCTCCACGATCCATAAAAGGTGGCGTTGTAATATTTAGAGCATTCCTAAATTTCCTTTCCTCAAATCTGTAAATGATATGTTATTGGAGAGAAATTCAATCAAGCACAGCACTCATTGAGCCAAACCGACCAATTGCTTGTGACTACGAAAAGTCACATTGCTCTGTGACTTTGCTGTCACATTGCTACTACAAGTAACATTGTTCTGTGCTGTGGACTTTTTTGTACTATGGATTTGGTATAAAAAGGTTTCACAATCGATCAATGGAGGTTCAAACTAAAGATATCTCAACTGAGGTTCATTTCCTCCGGATGGTCACTGGCGTAAGAATACGATAGGAGAATGAAAAAGAAAGCCTTCGTAGCAAAGGAAGGAAGAACTTCACGGCTGTTTTGTTTAAAGCGAGATTTTATAAGAGGAGTGAGAATGAATAAGGACACGGCTGAACACCAGGCAGCAACCCTAATCGAAGTTTCGACTGTAAATCTTCATTAGGCCGCTCTCCAACTCCTCTCGACCTCCTGCCGCGTCTAAGTAACGTCCACTAACTCCGACACTACGAAATGGCGATCTCACCCCAACCGCATCGTCGACACATTTTGATTTAGAGCAGAGATTTATATTTTGAATATATTTGTCGTGAGTTCGTTTATTTTGTAAATCTCTTTCTCTTGTGCATTGAAGGTCCCTTTTGTGATATTACCAGTGGGAACAAACAAACACTGAGAACATTATTTGCTGTTTGATGTAACGGGCGATGGAATTGGTTACACAACCACTCACAAACGTCATCATACATCCATGTGCATTCTTGTGAACATCATACCCTTCAGCCCTTAATCCCCTAATAAGCTCGAAACTCATTTTTAAAATGCCAATTTTCATACAATCTACCTCTGTTGGCGGCATAAACTAAGCCCAAAAAAGTCAAAATGGCAACCTTTGTAATCATCGTAATTTTTTGCAATCATTGTAGTCAAAGATTTTTTAGCCGTAGGCGCATTGGATTTTCAGTCTACAAACTTGAAAATATACAGAGTGAAGTAAGGGGAGCATTCTTGGTTTACGTCAAAACGTAGATTATCACAGAAATGATTAAGTTTCTACTTCAGAGCAATTTTCATGGGGCGTTTCCCAACGTGTTTTGGTGTACAATTTCATCATTTCGCCACGACCCAACTCATTAGGGTGAGCCTAAGAGAAGTCCAGGACAAATAGAGGTAGTTTTTGATTCTGATGGTCTTAGAGGGTCACAGGAATACTATAGGTATTTAATAGTAAAATGATTTATAGACTCTTGACGGTTTAAAATGGTCGAAATTTATAGACTCTAGACGGTATAAAATGGTCGATATTTCCATTTGAGAAAATGTCCGATTTCTACAACAAGACATCCACTCTACTGACATCGTTCAGAGCATTGCTCAAGAAGGATTACGAGCTACCCCACAAAGTAGGCACTATTTCGCAAGGAAGCTTCAGAAGGGCAACAGCCGGAACGGAAGAAGAGAGCAGCTTAGGAACTCGTCGAGTGGCAAGATCTCCGAAACGACAGGACATCAGCTACCGCATGCTACTACCGGGTGTCGCAAGTTGTGGATGTCTCCCTGCACGTCTGAAGGGGTTTCCGCCTGCTTAACTTCCCTCCCATGCAAATTCCCAGCCCTTCCACAACCCGCCCTCTTACGACTTAATTTCATTTAGTCGCAAATCATCCTGAGGGAGCTGAGCCTCAATACTGGTTGTGGGGCCGTACTTGTTTTGACCGGTAGGGTTGAATGCGGTTGAAATCCGAACACAAAACGGGGAAGGGAGGGACGAGTTGCCAAAGAGAACGAGCAACAGTTACCAAAGGGTGTTTTTGACCGAGTGGGGGAGATTATGAAATGGATTTAAAAGAGGATTCACACGAAGACCGGTCTCAATTAAAAAATGAGCGTAAGACCCCCACCCCCAACCACCGACACTTGCCCCCTTTATCCTCAAGTATCTTCTTCAGATTTGACCGTTACTCCCGCGCATCTTCGCACATTCCCATGGTCACATCGGTTGAACCTGATCGGACCAGACAATAGAGAAGCCAGCAAGATAAGAAATTTATTGTAATACCAAACAAATGCCGTTGGCGGTCTGATATCAGGAAATAGACCGGTCAACAATCAACCAATCCCGTCGATGTATTATTGCTGCTGAGTAATGGGCGTTAGAAGAAAGAAATTGTTCTCTCAGTAGAAAGCAGCGATTTGTCATTCTTATAGTTGGCCATACAATGCGACCGGTGTCCGCAACAGGATTATTTTTACTATAGCAGTAAATTTATAATACATTGAATCGTGCAGACGATGCAGTGATATAAATCTTCAGGCAATAAGAAGATTCATTGATTTGAAAGAAATAAATTCCGTTATGCATTGAGGTACTTTACTTTCAACTGCTGGTCACTTTTCGTCAATTATTCTCTGTTAATTCAATTTTTTTGCGAAAGTGGGTCCAAACGTTAATCAGGGAAGCTTCAACTGACATGCGAATTTTCAGCGCAGAAGGACGTTGAGAACCCCCAGCCAACATCTGGTTGGTCACCAGGACTGTCAAGAGTAAACATACCTAACATTTGTAGCATTAGTGTGGACAATAGGGAAGACCAGGTGGAGCATAATAGTGAATCTTTTGTCAAGGGCATATCTCACCTTTTAGACCGTGTCCCTGGCTTCCTGTTGACTGAGCGCTCAACTTGGGTCAGTTTGAGGTTGGATAAACTTGAGAGAAACCTATCTTTTTTTGTAAAATACCAAGCAGACGAATTCGCTAAAGTGAAGTCGAGGAAGTCGAGTTGCTTTTGTGAAGTCGATGAATCAATATGATTGGATGACAAACATGTAACGTATCTATATGTAGAACATTTTAGGGGACGTACAGTTATTAGAGCAGACAAATTCCCAAATAAAAAATAAATAAATCCCTCGCGACGTATATGACGGAAGCTTGACCAATGTATCAGCATCTATTGACGAAGTATGATCTTAATTTCGAAGGAGAAGAGCCTATACCAGAACCTTTTTCCTAGTCGCCAAAAAATGAGCGGGTCACTGATGGTTGACGTGATGCATCTTATGCATCTGAAAGCCCCTTATTTGCACTTAGGATCGTCACTGCTCTAAGTGGGCACCATTAGTACTCAAGATGACAAGGCAGAGCTCTTGTTAATGATGGCTAGCAAACCTACCGAGGGGATAAAAGCCGCGAGAATCAACGTCATTCGCAGAAACACGATCTGAATCGGAGAATGGAATCGGAGGGGAAAACCTCACCCTCATGAAAAAGAGGAGAAAAATCGAATTTTTTTTCTTCTCTCACACAAAGCAGAAAAATGCGCCTGAACGGGAATGAAAGGCAGAGTTTGAGCTGCTGTGCTTTGGGAAAGCACTCCCCGTGGACAAGCGGTGCTTTGTGATGCATGTGGGTGGGGTGCATGTATGCAAAGAGCCGCTCCTTTTGTCGGGAATGGTAAGGGATTTCAAGCTAGTCGCATTTCAACTGGTCATACTCAGAGCTGACCCTCCATGAACGCTCCCAGCGCCGGTAATGATGTTTACGAGTTGACGTAATATCGCTCACAAGTCTAACTAAGATAGATTTTATCGAAAGTGAGACGAGTGCAAACTGTACGTCAGTCGACGACACAAAAAGAGAAGGAAACTTGAAGTTTTTTCTCCTCTTGACTTCTGATTCTCGTCTTGAAGTGGAAAATGAAAAACTTTGTTCAACAGGAAATAAAGTTGACGTCTCAGATCTGAATATTTGACGGAGTGTAACAAAACATTTTTCCATCTGCATTGAAGAGAAGGTAAAGTACCTATAGATATCTACATACATATATACTCACGAAGTTGAATTAGAAAACGATGGCACCAAGCCGAAGCCCTAGGGAATATTGCGCACTTGCTCGAACTTCTTCTCTTCTAAAACTCGTTCTTGCCTACTAACACGTAACTGATGGTGACTAGGATCAGCAGACCAATTACGAATTTCGATGGTTTGAAAATTAGGTCTGACGTTCGTGAGAAGCGACGTAAAAGAAGAGCGGTAGTTTCTTTCAGTTTCCTTTAAAATATGAATATTCTGTCAAAAGTCTGGATTTGTTCGCCTCTATTTTTCCTCAAAAGGTGTCGAGTAAAGCCCTTTTGAAACGTGATTATAGCGCATTGTTTGGTTCGAGGGAACCGTAATTAGGTGCAAGATGCGGCTGCGGCCGTTTACGGGCACTTTTGGGTGATACCTGCGTCTTTTGTCATGTTAAAGCTGAAAAGAAAAACCTCGTTGGTCTAACCCAACAGCTGTGAATGCTGTTCCATGTGCACCGGGAAAAAACTTCGAAAAGGTGTTAAAATCACTCTCTTGGAATCTCAAAGGCTCTAGGTGTTGTCCTTTTGTCAGTGTCGTAAAGACCACCTATGTCTTCCACTGATACCGTGAAAGGTGATGGGGGAATCCCAAGAATGACTGCGTGAGGTCGACCGTGCAATACGGGCTTTGTTGCTAGAACAAGAACGAAGACCCAGGCCCTAGGAAGTTTCGCTGTTTTTATTCAGGAATCTCAGAAGAATAAAAGGACGAGTTTGTGACACACTACACCGGAGTTTTCTGTACAAAAGGAAGAACCATTCTTGGGCTGGTTCGTGCGAGAAATGCAACTGGAGACCACGAGACGCCTTCTCATGGAAAGGAAATATACTCGACGTCTCTCTTCGTCATCCTTGTCATTTTCCGGATAGCGGAATTCGTACGATTTGATAGTAACTCATCAACACGTGGGATGATTCTCGACTGTGCTGAAAGGGCACGGATGAAGTGTACCTACAGTGTAACCGTTCTTATCCGATCTCAAGTTATTTAATTTCTATGGTTTGTGCTACTTTCACCAGAAATACATCAAATAATGAAAATTACATAAGATTTATTAATGTACTCCAGGATTTTCTTTTTATGTTGCTACTGAAGGAACTCGTCCGGAGTTTTTCAGTAACCATTTATGATTAAAAATCCAGCTTCTGTGTTTCAAATTCTGCTGCGAGACATACCCAGCGAAGTTGAAACCGCCTATCTACGTGCTGATTGATGACGATCGAGTCGGAAGATGTCACCAACATAATATCATCATCTTCTAAGTGGCATTGGCTAGATGTTTCAATAAGCCAACAAACTTACAAAAGAAAACGTTTTCATTATTTATGGAAGTCTCATAATTAGACGGCGCGCCGGCGAAACAACGGACGAACTCAGTAGAAAAGCTTTTTTCCACTCTTCCAAGGAGGAAAACCCCAGTATGAATACAATGCCCAAAAGCTAATTGGATCTCCCAAGCTTTTCCTTCAAAGGACTAAAGAAAGAGACAATCATGTTGTCGAGGAGCACAACGAAATGAGAAGAGTAAGTTTGGAGAAAGAAGCGGCCCAAAGTGAACAAGTTCCATATTGACTTTCTTATTGGTTGACAGTCACAAAAGAAGCAGGACCATTGTAGTGGGAGTGCATTGTTGCCGAGGTTGTGATTGCTATCGATTCTCCCGCTAAGTCCAATTTGTGCACGAGACTTGAAGTCCTTCGGCGGGGCCTATTACCTACAACTATCTCCTCACGTCCCTTGACAGGATTGTCAATACGTTTCTTCTCTTTTTGACCAGTCGAGCCTTTTCTTTGGCCGCGGAAGAAAAGCAGCCTTCAGACGGGTGTAAAAGGCTGAGAAAGAAGAAAGAAAAACGAGGGGGAAGAGAGTACAAAACGATCAATACCAATTCCAAGGCGTTAGGTACTAATATACACACCGCATTACGTATAGGTACAGAGTTTTCAATAACATAGATGTCCCGGGATTGACTTTTATAATCTGAAATACTATGAGTACGTAAGCATTTATAAACGACGAAAGGGAACAATTGGATTGGAACAATCATCATTAAATGTGAACACAATCCACCAAATAACTTCAATGATGTCAGTCAATCAAATAGTCGCGCGAAGGATTCGGCATAGCGCCTTCCTTCCAATAGTTTACAATTTGGCGAATGTGAAATTAAGGGAGGTTGACATGAAGGATTGCAGATCTGATTGAAAATCCGTTATTTCATCTTTTCATTCAGTCGATGTTTAAGAAGCTTCAGAAATCGCTAGACCAACACAACTTGGCTAACTGTAATGATGAAAGTCTGACTACAGTCTAGAGGTGTTGTCGCACATTTTCTAACGGTCTTTAGTCCAATTGTCAACTGCATTTGCAAAATTTCTTTTAATTGATTTTTTTTAATGGTTTAATCTGGTTGATTTGGAGCTGAAATGCATTGTTGAGCCAGATTATACTTGTTCTTATTGAGGACATTATTTATTTGTCTCCCTACGCAAATTTTTGCCCCACTAGAAAGGAAGTCAAGAAAAACAATTGCTTGTGGTGCCTGGGCTGGTAATTGAACACATGTTGCCACTAAGGACGTCCGATTCCCCAACGATGACGGAGAAGATGTACAAGGTAGTCTATGCTCGGACAATAAACTGACTGAAGTATCAAATACACCAAGTATACTGAAGTATTCGAGAAAAATGAATGTTTTTTTTTTTTTTTTTTTTTTAAATATAGACAACTTTATTATCCGTGGGATATTACTGTTAGTTTCACAAAGTAATATAGTAAGACGTAGCCTTAATTCGCATGGAACTTGTGGATGAAGAAATTCATCCTTCTTTCTATTAGTCCGAGAAGTGGTCACGATCCAACAAACCTCCTACACACCTCATTCAAGTGGTTTAACCTATTGAAATCCTATCTATTCGTATTCTGCATTACCTATAGTAACATGCTAATTCAGGATCGTAACGGGTAACGCCTGTGGAGCACAAGCAGGTTCGATAGAACGTTTCACAGAACAATTGATATTCGTCAGATGTAGACAACATCGCGCACTCCGATCCCGGGTATGCTCGTCCAGCGGGAGGCATATATCTGTAGTTGGTGGGGATGATCCTCTCCAATTCAGAGTCTCCGAGATATGACAATCGAAGCAAAGGGAACCAATAGCTGCAATGCTTCGGGATCCAGGAGGAAGAGACTCTCGCGGGGGAATCCCAATCGACAATGTCCCATTCCCTGACATTGTCCTTCGTCCAACAAGGGCTTCCCAGTTCTCACTCTCTGAATGCTCCCTTTGTACTCCTCTTCGACTCCCAATGCTCCACTTGACAATGCCCTCATCCATAGGACGAATGCAGGTACTGCTTTCTGCCTATTTTTCTGTCCGTCTCTTTTTTTCTTTTTGTTGACAAAAAAAAAAAAAAAAAATGACGGAAAACAATTGATGTATCCTGAGTCTGAACCGACCCAATCTGACGGCAACCAGGTTTTTTTGAATAGCACGAGCCGATTCGAACGGGCACGGCTCCGCGGTTTTGTCTTTACTGAAAAGGGATCTGCATTTCTGGGTTCAGGAACAAAGATTTTCATACTATTGTTATGTACATATCGTTTCTCTCGTTCCACTGTACCTATAACTTCAGTTAAATGGCTTTTCTTCCTCCAAAATAGCGCGAAACGGCACGATATACGAATCAAGCCTCATAAAGACACTGCTTAAATGTGAAGATCTTAAATCATGGGCAATAATTAGGAAAATTCGATGTAATTTTAACCTGCAATGTACCGTGATGTAACAGAGTGGTGTTACAAACGAGGTCTTCGCTAGGGTGGTAGTAGGTTAGCGTTTGAGTATGCTATTCTAAATGAGTGGAAATCGAATCTGCAAATGAATAAATGATGAATTGAGCTCGTTTGATCGCTCTTTACTGTGAAAATCCGAGTACTTCGCGAGGGGTTGAAGAGGATGGTTCGGATTTGTTTTGCTCGAAAAGGAAGAGAATGTGTTTTGGTGTCTCATTACACTTCACGTGTGTTACTCAGCACTCATTCATTTCCTACGGGGGCCCCGTTGTTTGCCTTCGGAGAGACAGAAGCCCCCAGAGGAAGGAGAGGTGGTTTTCATTAACATCCCTGTTGACTTAGAGCCGGGTGATTGGATTTGTGCCCCCGTCTACCCCTGAGCGCTTTGTCCTAGCAGAAGCTCTGGCACTGAACTGGCTAATAGGCTGTCACCGGCAGTTCTCTTGCGCCCACAGTCCCCCGGGGTCGTACTTAATAAAAATACCTCCGTTCGAACCAACAAGGGGGGGGGGGGGCTAACTCCTGCAGTATTTTGTTTGCAGGGACCATTCGGTTCGAGACCAACCACGGCTAGAGAGGTGCTGTAGTGAGCAGCTTCCCTCTCTTGGGACTGAAGGGACAAAACCCTTTTCCTATTAGGTAAATAAAAGAGGTAAACGCCTCAGTCATTCCGTTCCATCACTAACACCGTAAATAACCCCGTCCTTTCAAACAACGATTTACATTTACTAAACAATGCAATCAAGTGGAATCACGTCATGATGCAAGAACGACGATATTTTAGGCCTGTTAAATGTAATAGGGAACAGCGACGTATCAAATCTCACGTCTCGAATCATTTTCAAATAGCCATAAATCAAATTTTCTGGTCTTTTGTGGTCTGTTTTGTTGGAATAATTTCCAACAAAACAGTCATGTGTTAGCAGTAGCCAAATGACAATTCCAGCTATTCAGATGCACGACGCTAGAAGAGCCGAAAGAAATTGAATGTCGTCCTTTACTGGCTACAGCAATCTGAACCCCCCCATCAACTTAGTAATGAGTAGCTAGTTTTTCTACGGAGATGTAGCCTGAAGACGTAATACGTTCTCCAAACGGAGCTAGCGAAAACCTATCAACCGACCTATCTTTCGACTGGAGTCATACACTATTTCATGCATAAATGGGGAAGAAGCGAGGAAATATTTCAATCTTCTAGATCCTGCTGCTATCCTACCAAGTAGTACACAATAAACTATTTACTGAAAAAAAAAAAAAAAAAAAAAAAAAAAAAAAAAAAAAAAAAAAAAACGGTCTTATTGATTGGTGTCACCTTAATTAGGACGTTCTCCATGCTTTTTTTTTTTTCTTTGAAAAATGTACGTAGGGCCTTTTTAGTTTATCAAGATGAATAAGAAAAGGGAGAAAAAACTAAGCAATTTGCTTTTGATGTCCACGAAAGCTTATCGGATAGGACAACTGATCCACTATGTAGACCAAATCACTAGCCATTGGGCTAGGTCTTCTAAGCGGATAGGAAAGCTTAAAAACGCAATTCTTCTTTACGTTAAAAAAAAAAATCTTAAGCCGTTTATCGCAAATACAATGCTGGTATTAGATTGGTGAAGCGTGTTGCACCAACAAACGTTTGTGAATCGCGTAAACAAGAATTACTTTCGTGTTACCCCCTGATCCGCCTAATCGGTACCGACAGAGGGGGCGGCACAATAGTTTATATTTTTCCGTTTGTTACTCTCGTTGAGGACTGGTGGGACTGGGCAGAGTCACAATGTAACACACCCCAACTTAGTTCTAAATGGATTACCGGGTGCCCGAGATCTCTCATCGGATACGAACTGATGTACAAGAAGTATAAAGGAATACGGAATAAAACGGAACGAAAATCTCTTAACTCCATCACCCGCTTCGGTGGTCACATGCCAAATCCCGTCTTTTTTCCGCGGGTAAGATCTTTTGGGGGTTCGAATAGAAGCTCTTTTTCCTTGGCGGCCCTTTCTTTATTCGGATTGTACGGTTCATCTTTCATGCTCAAAGAACCGGCGACTAGCCCTAAGGATAGTAGGAGGATTGTAGGTAGAATTGTTGGTTGTGGATACCACCAACTGTCGGTAATAAGGAGTGGCAGTGTGAATGCTCAATGAGCGTAAATAAGTGCCGCGACTCAATCAGAGTATAAGTAAAATGCACAATCATGGCTTTGAACATACCTTTAAAAAACCTATATTTTAAAATCCATTAAGGAGCAATAATGAATAGGAAGTGAGCTTTGAAGATTCATTTTTAGGATTTAGGCTGGGAAATATAAGTACGAAAAAGGTGGTATCATGAATTCGATTGACAACTCCAGGAACACAGACCTAGCGAAAGAAGGGTATTTTTCAGAGAACGTGGCCAGAAGGAGGCCGGTCTACTAGAACTAATCAACTCATCAATGAACGAAGCGCGTTTTACTGTGAAGCTGTTGGGTTTCTTTTTTCGTTGTAGATTCCGCCCCTCGTCCTGACACTGTCTAGGCCTATAGGGTGGACGGCCTTGTGTGAGAAGCGGGTCTCCCATTGAGGCAAGCTGCCCTGCGGGGGACTGCGAAGGTGAGAAGATTGTTATACACAAGAAAGAGGACAAAAATAATGTCAAAGACATCGGAGGGGTTTTGAGAACTTAGCAGGTGGCGCGAGGCTCTATTAGCAACTGTTTAAGGGTCCATTGTACGCGGTTGACGAGGGTCTTGGAGCTGGAAGTTCATGCCCTTCCAGTCTTTTTTTGGTAGAAAAACGGGTATTTACCTTCCAAAAACTACACGTATTTAATTTTTCCGCCTTCTTCAGGGCACCGACGAAATTCATTGATCATGAAGCTTTCAGAATTGTACGATGAAATATATATCCCACTCAGGACCGTATTCCATCTCGTATACACATCTATATCGTATTGTGAGCTGAAAATTTAGGCAAATGCGTTGCTCAAGCTTGCAGTAAGTGTCCACCCAAATCGATACAGTATTAATAGATAAAGATAATTCGAGTTAGATCAGTACAGGATGATTGCAGTGATTGTAAGATTATTCATTTTTCATTCGTTATTCGGATTATTTAAAGTAATTATTTAACAGTTAATCGGTTAAATTTGTATGAATCCAAAGATCAATAATGATGAGCAACTTCGACTTGGGACTCCTAGAGAAGATCAAATGATTCGAAAAAGGGGCTCGAGTAAATCTCAAGTGAACGGCAACACACGGGTAATCTGCGTTTAACCATCTACCCAGGCGTCAGGGTTTCGGAACCCTTCGTGATTGAACAAATCCTCCGTGACATGCCGCTTCCCTTCAATCGACCGGCACTAAGGCGCGCAAAAGGTTATAAATATTTATCGAGCGCTGCGTTTACCGTGCAAAATCAATCAATAGGAGGGGAACGGAAGATTCAAGGCCCTCCTATCCTCCCGTTACTCCTCATGTTAACAGTAATACGAGGTCGATCTGGCTTCAAAGGTATACAAGCGCGAGGGGTCTTGTCTTTTTTACGTCAACTCTCATTCATCTCACTATTTCTTCAGTGAACACGATGAGAGCAATAAGCGCCGAATAACAAACTGCCGAAACAAGAAAGTGAACTGGAAATTGGTCGAAGAGATGTGATGCGTTAAAGCATTTTACCCGTCAGCCTGCACGGCAGCTGTTCGTCATTTGGCGCGAATAGTTACATTCTTAATGTTAGCCTTACCTATAAATAGGTTGATTCAATAACAATAAACTCTCTGAGCCACGTACGTATAATTTTTTAGTACAACCATTTATGTCACCAGCGACTTTCTACTTTCAAATTCGGAAATCTCAAGTACAAAACGCTGCAAATTCATTCACAGGGGTTGGTTATTCCTCGGACCAGCAGCATGATACTCGTCGAATCGATTCAGCGTCCCATATTTAGTGGAAAATGATATCCCATACGCCTAGGTACCAGAAATCTCGAAAATACACGTTTGAAATGGGTAGATAGATACCCAATTTGACCCATAACTTTGTCCAGTGGGCACCAATCGTTCTGGGGCCCATCTCATTAGATTCAGCGTCCAAAATTTAGTGGAAAATTATACCCCACACGCCTAGGTGGTAACAGAAATCCCGAAAACACATATTCAAAATGGGTAATAGATGCCCACTTTGACCCATAACTTTTTCCAGTGGGTGCCAGTCGTTCTGGGACCCATTTCATTGGATTCAGCGTCCAAAATTTAGTGGGAAATGATACCCCACTTGCCTAGATCTCCCAAAATCTCGAAAATCCATTTTTCTCTCTCTTCTCTTGGAAATCGGATCGGAGTTGAATCCTCCTTGAACAACTAGATTACCGAACATGTGAAGATCTTAAGCTGCTGTCCACAGGTGATCAGTTAAATCTGTTCGAAATAACAATAACATGGAAATATAATATGGAACAATTGTACAATATTACACAATAACATGGAAAACATGGAGAACACTACAATAAATCATTGTTATTTGAACTTAGTTAGTACGAGTACGTAATATGTGCGCCCAAGTGGAACTGGGGCGGGAAACACAGTTCGGAAAACGTCGTAAACCTAAATGAAGCAACGGAAATGAAGACATTTAGAAGCGAGAGGTTGGGTTGCATGCTAACTCGTTCACTTAGCTGATAAAAAGGTTGCGAGGAAACAGGAAGTCGTAAAGACAATGTTGATCACATTGTACGTTAGTGAGAGGGTCGGGGAAGCTTTATTTTCGTATTGAACTTCTTTTCCGCGAGAAAGTACCAACCAAATAATGAAATTAAAACCGGAGAGGGTAGTAGGTATAAGGTGGAAATGAGGAAACAAGGTGGTGAGGGAAAAGGAATGCGAGCGTAGGAGCGACCAGGTGTCTCCTCCCTCCGTTTAATCCGGCAAAGAAGCCGCCATGTTGGGGTTCTCAGCGGGGGCTAAGAACCGCGGTTGGTTCATTTGAATGTGGCTCATTATGCCTCTTCCCTGACAGGTATATATCATCCGGAGACCCGCGGACTCCTTAGAGATCCTCTTGTCTTGATACGGGTAAGCGTACTCCTTATAATCCTGACTTCTTACCACTGAAAACGTTCGAGTATAAACAACGACCGCCTGTCACGCGAACGGCAAACTTATCAGAGGAAGGAACACGAAGAGAAGAACTCACCTACAGTTATGAGTTACAGTAGCTAAAATAGGGGAAACACGAGAGAATCAATCTGAATCTCGTTATTTCAGATAAATGAACTTGCGGCAATGGCTGCTTTATTGACGACTTCGCGAATTTGAAGACTGAACAAAGTCCATGAGAGGATTAAGGAAATAATTAGATCATTGTTTCACAGTGACATAAATCCGAATTCCCTCTGCTAGAGGACATAAAACCAAACTTGTTTGGGAGGCCCTGGAATGCAAAGTGCGTGTAAAAGGCCCAAGGAACTATATATTTTATCTAACTAAACACATCAGTGTTATGGGTCAATAGGAATTAGGGGTTGTGGGTCCCACTTTTTACACAATATTACCAAATCGGAAATCGGGTCACAATCTGTTAGTTAGAATACAAGGCCTTCGAATTTCAATTCAAATGGAATTCTCTCCCAAGCTTCTTCGTTTGTTTTAATGTGGCATCAACGTTTGTAGAATTGTGTGATCTATACATTTTCAAAACTATAAATTTGGAAGGTAACCGTCGTTTTCTAGGTCAAACCGTCGGTGGACGACCGACGTTACAAGTGACGCACTTCCATACCTATGAATACTGCAGGTGTTGAAGTTCCCATTTGGGGGACGTCCTTCCTCCAGAGCCTCCCAGTCGATCAACATCGCTCCGATAAATCTTCGATATATAGAAGGGTTACCGACTCCGTTCGGTAGGGCATGACCCTCCAGCACACCGTTAATAGATCCGTACAAGAAAAAAAACTCAAGAACTTACTCCCTCCGAAAATGAGAATGAAAAAATTCCCTGAGTTTAATTGTTAAATAACAAACCCTTTCGACTGGGGTGTCGTCCCTGCTCGTTCATATTAATATCATCCTGGGAAGCGATGAATAACAATACGATCTCGCGGTACCTTACGGATATTGGTTCCACCCCTTTGTACCCCTTTAATCAAGATTGGCAGCCACGTCGCCTCTGTTATATTTTCATTTTAGAAGACATGGGGATGCGAGGCACCCTTATACGTCCTCCATTGTACAACTGATCTAGTTCTTCTACTGGGAAACGCCTCATGAACACCTTGTTTCTTCCGGATTTATTTACGACTTTTTCTATACAGATACGCTACCTGATTCCACGTCCTGGTGCCCAAGGAGGAATTTATGAGCGCCCGTTAACTTTTCAATGAGTAGCCCCGTGAGCGATAAACTATCTTCGCATCGATTTCACCCCTAGCGGGGCGCGATTTGTTCCAACTACATATTTCACGCCGTTTCGGATTGAATGGGAGGAAAGAAGGCTCGCCCTCTTCAAGTTATTACACGTGATTCATATTCTCATGCATATTCAACACTCAGGGCCCAGTAGAAACCTCGGTAGGACCGGAGTTTCGGGTCCTTCCCGAAAGGCCTAAAGTCTTTCATAAATCTATATAATTTTTGAGTTATAGTGATTACGTTTGACTTGATACTTACAGGATACTTTTATAGTAGTTCTTCCCTTTGTTATAATATTGTAGTGTTCACCGAAAGCGGTTAAAATTAAACAAGTAAGAAATTTAAACTAAACATAGTTCTGGAGCTTTGTGATCATTTATATTTGTGAAACCAGCAGGCATTGGTTTTTTTTTTTTTTTTTTTTTTTTTTTTTTTTTTTTTTTTTAACAGAAAAACTGTTAAATCTCTGATTGATATGTAGGTAATTCTAGATTGTTGGGAGACAGTGAACGACCCTGCACTGCATAGACTATATCTTACTTCATACAAGAATTTGCTTCATTGCATGTTTCTAGAGAGATATTATTTAACCAACCATCCAGAAGAAAGGTTGCAAAAAATGATTTGGTTGGAACATGCCTACTGTTTCTTGTAAATTTCATTCGTTCAGTCAAATAAGGAATTTTCGGTCCCATACATGACACATCGTTTATTTTGTATCACCCTTTCCATCGACCATCGTCTCCAGAAAAGATACAAATTAACATAAAACTCGAGCATAGGTTCAGGAAAAGGGTAGCAAGCTGAATCGATTTCATTAGAATAGTTGATTATCACTCTCTGACAGCTAGGCACGAGCTCTGGCACGTAGGTATAGCATAATCTAATAAGGCAGGTGTTGAGAGTAGAATGATGTTACCAAATTTGGATTCACCCCTCAAGGCGCGAGCCAAATATAGAACCGAACGGCAATGCACGTGAATCATGAAGGTAGTGACATTGTTCGCATTGGAATGTAAATGAGATTCAATGATCTTGTATATATTTATAAATGAAGGCTGATCTGTTCTTTTGATGTTTGAAGCTTGAATGTTTACTTACTACTTGAGACCTCACTAAGGAGCCGGCTACCAGCTAAAGACGGTCGGTATCAGGAAAAACGCTACGAATTCAACAATACTTCGGAATTCGTATTCACCCCCGATTCGCGAGTCAATCAACCAAGATAGTCGTGTGTAAAACACTACGAATTCAACAATACTTCGGAATTCGTATTCACCCCCGATTCGCGAGTCAATCAACCAAGATAGTCGTGTGTAAAAATCGTCCAAAATTTTATGGACAGAATTTCCCCACACGTCTAGTACTGAACAACTAGCTTCCTGGAAATGTCCCATGCCTATTGAAAATAAAAAGGTCTAGAACGTATAAAAGGTTAAGTTTTGAAATGTGACGTACGTACATATAGTCCTCTAAAACGCATTACGATCTAAACAAACGTTGACCGGATCTTTCACAAAGCAAAATGTTACGATCTGGTCATCGACACACCACGTTCACTCTCAGTTTACAGAATCGAATCTGTTCAGTTTCTCGTCCAGAAGTTTGTGAAATTGAACCCCTACAGCCGTTTTCTTCGTCTTTTTCCATCGTTCTGCAACGTCCGAAAATTCCGTTACCGCGGTTCCCTCGAAGGATACAGTTACGCCCGACAGGACGCTCAAGGGTCCCAAGAAGCGCCAAGGACCGTACAATAGTAGTTTTTTCCACTATGAAGACCCCGGAAGCTCACAATAGTGTCCTGATTAGTGACAGGTCGCGAAGAAGAGTTTTCCATAGAAGGAGAAGACACTAGGAAGGGTTCACAGGGGTTGCGACCCTTTACTAGTACCAAAACAGGTGAAAGCGAATCTTTTTTTTTTACTAGTACAAGCGGTATTCTCACAAGTCGCTTCCCAAAGGGCAATCGTCAACCCTTTGTCATCTTCGGGACATTCAAAGTCCGTCTCACAATGAATGTAACATAATGTTAGTTATTGTCGGTTCTTATCGGCGATCTTGTCCACCAGAAACCTGAGATATGAAAATAAATTTTCATTATGTGACCCTTAACCCCTTCTCTGATGAACAAAAGCTTCTACAAGCTACCGGGTATGTATTACAGACTATCATGGTTTTTTTCTTGCTGTGAAACCAGAATTTACTAACGTATGAACGTGCAACCTGGACTAGGATTTCCTCCTCCTAGCTTCACACAGCAAAATTTAAAATCTTGATAAGACCTGAATGTCTAACGTCTCCCAAAATTGTGCAATTTTCACAAGTAATTCTTCAAAAGCTCCCATTTTCTCATGGATTCAAAATTACATTTTGTTGCAAATTTACTCTGTAAAAGGGAGAAACATCAGTGGGATTCATTCACAGAAATCACTCTTGTTTTGTCTAATTGATAGTCGGCGAGGTGAGCACAGGAGTCGAAATCGCACTTTCATATATAAAAGCTCTCCTTCTGAGGATCCCCTCCCTGCTTGGAGTTCTAGTTAAAAGGACAAGTTTTCGACCACTTGTAAATTTTTCTAGGGAAAAGAACCATGCTCCTCTGCCTATATCATTTGAATCATGCGTTTGTTAGTTTTCAGTTTAGGGAAAAATTTAATACAAGTTAGGTGGTATTTTTTGTGCAAATAAATACTAGAACAAGCGCCCTATTCCAGTATCATTCCAGTGGTGGTAGCCACTGATGCTGTTCATTGAGGGGCTGACCATTCGCATTGGGGCAAAAACACTAAATAGAATATTTAGATGCACTAACAAGAAAATTTTAACAGCTTCAATTATTTGTAAGATTAAATTTCTCATTCGTGCATCCAAAGCTTCGTCAGTGAGCACCTGCTAGGCTATCTCAGAAGTAAGGGTTGCATCTAATCGTTGTACTGGTTCAGGATCATCATGTAACAATATCTCGAAGTATCAGGTTTCTGACTCTCCTCAATTGGACTGCTACTACGTGAACGAGGGAATACCAACATGAATAGTGGACGTTTTGATTGGTTATTCCTTCTATATTCTGGAAAGTTTTCATGAAGAAAGTTAACCTCTCCGATTTGCCTCAAAGTTTTTTCTGGGTGTTTCAAGGTGTCTAGGTCAAAATCAACAAATGTCCGTCCGCCGTTTTTCTCTCGTTATAATACAGATCTCTGAGTCATGTGAAGCCCTGAAGTTTTAGCTATCTGTGGGAGAGAGTCTACGTAAAACTACATGTGATATGATACGAATGGTGGCGACCGAAAGAGTGGAAAATATGGATAAATTAATAGAGTAGTTTCCTCATGATGTGATTAAGACTCATCGTCAATTAGTATCCATGAATACTATGAGGAAAAATAAACCTATCAGCATGCGTCAATTCAATTCGATGCGATAAGGTTTGCACCCTTCGACAATCAAGGAGCCTCTCCCCATATAAAGGTCTCGATTCGGCAAGGACCCTCGAGAATGGAAACTAGAAGACTTGCAAGTCAGGACTGACTCACTGGAGGTCATCTGGGCCGCTTCCCACCTGGGCGATGACCCAGCAATCTCTCTGACAATGATACTAACCAAACCCTTTTACCTCACCTTACCCCAAATATAATCTAGTCCGCGTCCCGAGTCCCAGTACGGTCTCTTTTCAACCGCTGTTTATTCAGTATTTCATTTGAATCTTCAAGGGTCATCTTCAAGGTCAATACAAGCATGTTTGCCCTGCGCCTCAGGTTCTCTACGATCAATACGCTTGAGTTCCCCTCGAGTAATAGTGTTTCTCAAGTCTCAAGAAGCTCTTGTACCTTTGTGTGCGCTCTTGTTCTTCAGGAACTCCTCTCATGTTTAAATCGTGATATGAATATTCCACTTAAGTCTTTTTTTCCACTAACCTTAGATTTCCGATTTGTATATCGATCCACGAGCACACGAAGAAAACCTGAAATCAAAGGACGTTGAATGTAGACAATAGTTAAAGCCTTCGTTCAAAATGCAGTGATATTCTTACCACTAGTCAAAGTAAACCAAGGGCGTTTTAGACCACAGGCTGTTTTGAAAAAAATTGTATGTGTACAACAATTTTTGGGACGCTTGCATTCAAAAATGTTCATTTTTTCTTTTGTTGTGTGCCATAAGTTTTCTACTAGCTTTCGAAAATCGCGTGAAATGTGGTTTTTCCTTCAATTAATATTGGTGCTTGTTCGTCTATTTGAATTCATCCAAGACGAAGATTAGCGTTTACTCTACATTCTTTTTTAAAACTCACATTTATCTTCTACTTTTGTCTCTCAGACTAAGAATATGTATTATATTATTACCGTGTTACTTTATTTCTAATAGTGAATCAAGGTATGGCCACAGGTTACAAAAGGCTGTTTGACAATTCGGAGTAATTAGGAAGTAAAGAAGATTTGATTTAACACACAAACAAATATTGTGAGTTAAATAAGCATTTTCAACCCTCAGTGCCTCGTTATTGTTTTTATCATCCATTCACAGTCATTCTAATCGGTGTTTGGCCTACGATACGTGGTGGTTTCAAATATAAAGCTCCATATCTTAGAACTCGTTTTACGAGGTGTAACCCACGTCTAAGTTAAGTTCGCTTTCGTAAATCGGGTTTTTTATTTCCTTGGTGATATTGGCCCCGGTTAGGTATGTCAAGGCGTAACAAGAACAAGAACTAACTGACAGACCTGCTTGTGCGGTCAGAATTTTAAAGATTATAGGTAACTATCGACCCTGTGTATAGTGGATATTCTCCATGATGTGCACAAATGGGGTAACGAGGGCTTCAAGTAGGATGCCCACTGCTACTAAAGAACCAGGCCAATCCAAAACAGAAGCAACCTAATTCACCAAAGAAAATCACTTTCTGGCTAGTATTTAATGAATAGACAAATGCATCAAGATATCGGAATTCAGAATTGTATTTCTTTTATCGTAATTCATTTCCAGAGATTTCGTTAATATGATCAATACTAAGTTCTACAATCTTCTGAAATCATCATGGGAAGCCTTCAACCCGTAGAAGTGGGTGTTTGTGCTTCCAGGAAGTGGTCAGCATCACTCATTTGCCAACTGAAAGCCGAACCACAATGGATATCCCTATTCCAAGAGCAGAACAAGAGAAGGTGGCAGTGGGTGGCGTGATTCTGCAACAAAACATGAGACCCTTCTTCTCAAGACTCTCGAAACCCGTTAGGAAACCCTTCCAGTAAGCTCGAATCCCTCAAAGGAAACCGTTAGGAAACTCGGGGGAAAGTGATTTCGAAGCTAGGATGTCGTCGTAAGGACTCCAATCCTACTTGGCTAACTAGCTTGACCGACTGGACCCTTTGGCTTTTGTCGGCGCAGAAGTTCAACACAAGTGCTTCCCTCGAGAGCCTTTCTTGGGAGGACAACAAACATGAAAGGGTCAGTTCGGAGTGGAATTGTTTCTTCGCCAAACAACTTCCTCGATTGGTCAGAAACTTACTAGCTTATACTGCGCACTTGACATCAACCAAATTTCCAAAAGTCAGTTCAAACCGTAAAAAAAATAATTAAACGTTCAGTGTATATGGTGAAGGGCCACTCACCATTGAGTGTAGGTAAGAGTTTAATGCAATGCATTTTTGACTTTTATGACGCTGAACGCGATCATCGCGCAAACATGTTACCAAAATCCGATTGGAAAACAATACCAAAATTATGGATGCACTGCAGGAATGAACCCAGTAGTAGCTCAAGAAAGAGACAAAAAGCATCAGAAATCGAGGTGTCCTGCTCACCTGCTTTGTGTTGCAAATATGCTTGTTGAGAGAACTTTATTATCATCGCTGTGGAATGAACTGTGTTGGCATTTCTGCTGATTATTTATCAAGAAAACTCCTTCGATCGTTTTTCCCACTATGACAAGGCGTTCCGTCGTCGGCAATTCCCACCGATGGCACGATTGTCCCACAAAGACTGAGAAAAGGGGAGGCTTTATTTAAAATAATATTATCACTACGGGACAGAAGTCAGAGCTACGGCGGGAGAAGAATATGGAAAAAGGACTGGAGTTGTTATTTTGAAATAGGCCCCTGTTTAGATAGGTGTTGTTCCTCTTTCGGGAAGAAGTTCAATGGCTTGAGTCCCTCTTTCACAAAAGCAGTCCCGAGATTATCTTCCACCGTCGTCCATCCTCTAATAAAGACTTCTCTTATTATCAATAACAACACTCGAGCCGCTTCTTGTATTTTTTGCTCGCACCCAACCTTTCAAAAGAATTTCCAACTCTTTCTACTGAAAGCGACATTGCCAATGTGTTTCTAAGGAAATGAGGATTGTGTCTTTCTAAGAACTGATTCAGGCTGTTGGCAGCTACAATAATGGTTTCTGATTATCTATTAAACAAAGAAGAGTCGTTTGAAGTTAATCAGAAACTAGTTCTTATCAATGATCCACGTTATTAATCATGAAAACTATTAACTGGCTAGAAAGTCGGGGCAGTACCTATTGATCAATCAGGGCAAAAAGATCGGTGAGAAATGTGGGCTTAATCATTCTTGAGGGACCTGGTACCGATGGAATCATCAGGAACTTGACGTTCTTCCAAGGAGGGACTTGAGCGAATGTAATAATTTCCTGAGGATCATGAACATTATAAGCTTTTACGAGTATGTGATGATGTATCAGATGAAGAAAATGAGAGTCGGAGGTCTGCCCTTCACTATACCTCCAAAATAAACTATCAATTAGTATTAGGAACCTCCCTCAACTTCATGATACAGAAAGTAAAATCTGAATTCCCATTTGCCCGGGTTTCGACTGGGTTTCAGGGATACCAATTCAAAAATTGCCGGCTTTTTCTCTGTTTTTCAACACTGAATTTTCCAACATATCCTAACTTTGTACCTACATATTGACAGGTCAAATACAAGAGAGGTACACTAGAGAACGAGATTCTCTGGCGGTAGTTGAGTCAGATTGATCAGACTGATATGTGGCACTTGTTGCGGGCCGGAAGGTCGAGATCAGCACACACAAGTTCCCACGACCTATGCACAGTCCTCACTTCCCAAATCTTCAGATTAGTTTTGAGCCAAGAGATTGGATTTTTTCGCTAAGATCTTTGCGACATGACGACATAAACACCCGCGCAGAAAGGAAAATTGTGAACAAATTGGCTCCCCACGAATACTTGACGATTGATGAGCAATTGGTACCATTTTGAGTGTGTTGTTTCTTCAATGAGTACCTACAAAACAACCAAAATGGAGATTTTCAAAATTTGAGACCAGTGTAATTTGTAACTGCATATTGGATCTGATATTCCTATGATTTGCTGATTGTTCAACCTACTGGATGTCGATAAAAATTGTTACAGACGATTGGATTACAATAAAATTCACTCAAACTATACTCTTATGTGATTTTTGAAATTACGGAGATGTTATTTTTGGTTGCAAACTTAAAGATGAATAATATATTTTCATGAAGTTGCTCTTTTGAAAATGAAAGATTACCTTCCCCCTCAGCACATGCTCAGTTCTCTATTAATATCCAATATTTAGCTTACTGCCGAATCTTAATTTTGGGGGTGGGACGATCAGAATGCATATCGGGTGATGAGGTGCTTTTCAACGAGCCCAAACACAAATTTTGTATCACGGTAATTGTCCAAATTGTCGGCCTACCCCCGCATATTCAGTAAGACCTTCTAAGGGTTGTGGTAGTCACCATATTCCCACTAATTCTGATCACATTTGCCACCATATTCCCACTAATTCTGATCACATTCGCACCATCGCTCGCAATTTCTTCGCTACGGAGGTGGGAGCGGGTTTTTATCACATACCTATGTTCCATAGAGTGAGTAGACGAACCAGGCTTGAACTTACTCAATTTGTCCGGAAAGGTTAATCGTATACGGCGTGCTGGCATCAAATGGTGGGCCTTGAGAAGAACAACCTGTCAACAACCTTACAATGAGGTCGTGGAATACGACAGCTGACAAAGAGACGGTGACGCCACTTGGATAGACGGAAGACAGAGAAATGAACATAGAATGAACAGAGGAAAAGAGAAGAGATAACATTATATTATCAAGTTAACAGGCGAAATAATGCTAGCAGCGCGAGTGATATCACTGTTGCAATTCATCTCATGAGCTGTTGGAACGTTGAAGGAATGATGGAAAATGGTCAAGGGGTAAATTTTCGATTCGCACATCATTCATTTGTCGGTTAAAAGTACGAGAGTGTACAAACCAATGGCCAGTGCCCTCCCACGGTCTCGATATCACAGACGTACCTACATGTCATTAGGTACTGACTTAACGTAGTGTATGGCATAAATTATATTATATTGAATCATGAACTACTTGGAGGATCAATTCACGGCTCATTTAATCCGGCCACAATGGAAATTATAATCATAACCCCGCCCTATTGTCGGCAAGGCGTTCATAACATACAGGTTTTGCGGTTTCCTCCAACAACAGCTATTTAGGTGACCACTTGAGGCCTCAGGTAAGCAGCTGAGGTATTGTTCTCCTCACCACTTGAGCACATTGTGCCCTATTGTGCTCAAAGGAGATTCATAATACGACCATTATGATATTTTGCCCTCGAGGCAAAAGCAAGAGAAAAAATGATTCGTCGATAGCCTCGGGCCTGAACATTCTTATTGTTGAGCCAACAAAACGTGGCAGCCCCGGTAGACGTTCTCAAGTGCAGTGAGAAAGCGCCGAAATTCGTTTTTCCATGATGGACTCCTTATACTCTATTTTGACCGGCAAGTCAACTTGCAGGATGTTGCCGTTACGGTTCATAGCACCACTCGAGGAAAATATCAACACGACTATCCTACACACTAATTGCTGAAAATAAGCTTATCATTCGTATATTAACCACTCTGAAATGTAATCAGAACAAAAAATTACCTATATCAGTCATTATTTTGGTGACAGAAACATGTGAATACAAGAAGAAAAAAACTGTAAATTCTCTCACAGGGGTTGGTTATTCTCAGATCAGGAGCTTAGAGGCTCATTCCAATCGATTCAACATCCAAAATTTAGTCGAAAATAATACTCCACACGCCTAGATCACCGAAAATCTCCAAAATATATTTTTCAAAATACTCATTTTAAAAGCGCATTGAACATACGGGGTTGAGTAAATAACAAATAATAAGGAGTAGAAATTTATAGAGAAGAGTTAAAAGTTGTAAATTGTGAACGAACGTACATATTTTCACTATCGTAATAATCGGAAACTGCCTGTGAAAATTCTCGCCATTATACTGCGATTACTAAACGATGTCATGTTTCCAAACTTCATAATTCCCTCTCATCCGGAAAACAAGGTTTTTCAAATGTGTCCCGAACCTGGAATATTCTACGAAGACCGAAGTATGACTAAAAGGTATACGAGACGTAAAGGAACCGTTTCTATTGTGGTGGAAGGCTTGTTTAAGAGTCACGACAGTTTCCACCATTCAAACAAAATTGATTTCTTGAAGGAAAATTTCCTTTTCGTTGGGAAGCCGTTTCTACACGTTCAGACGTCAGACGCGAATGAAAAGTTTCGACATGTTATCGCTCCTTTTCGTTTTAGAACGAGCATTTTTTCCTCCGATTCTTTTGTTGGTACATTGTTTGGACTTCAAGGGTATACAGCGCGTAGAACCGCGTTGGTTGCCGAGAAAATGATTGGAAACGTCAACTTGAATCACACTAGGAACCATATCGAATGTCAAGTACAGAAAGTAAGTATCCCTCTTTCATGTTCGCTTACATTATTGGTTTGAGTTATTTTGTATCGGACAATAATGAAGAGAAAAATCAGTTCAGTTTAACTATTAGGATCAAATTGAAATGTCTTTTAGTCTCACAAAAAATTAATTTGTTCAAGGTTTGCGTTTTTATATTGGATATTCAGTAAATCTGAGATTTCGCTCGAGACGAGGTCCAAAATTGACATAGCATACAGTATTTACAAAAGAGTAGCGTTAGAAATGTGGAAAGTATTCGGTATTATTTAAATCCTACCATGTATTGAATCGTTTTTCAATGTCTCTATTGATACTTCAAAAACCTATCACGCGATTGCGTAGTCGCAAAATGATAACTTTATTCAGTTTTTCATCGACAAACCGTCCGCGTGACCAATTGTTCTTATATAAAAAACATGAATGAATAAATTAATTCGTAAAGGCACCTCGCTTGCCTGTCAATTGGAAACAAAAGACCGATCTGATCTCATCTTGCATTCTGCAGGTATCGTTCCTGAGGAGGCTACAAGCCAAATCACAGCTTCGTATGATAAGTTCACGCTTTCACTGAATGAGCAGCAGATCACTCTCTGGTCGTGATAACTATTTGGCCACTATTTGTTTCTATTACATTCACCTGTTATTCTTAACTGGAACAAGACACCCATGTATTGGTACCAGTATAATACACCTTTTATTCTTCACGTTTCAAAATGATATGTATTCAAAATCTGAAAGGCCCATCCCCCGGCTGAGCCAAAAAAGCCTCAAAGCCTCAAATTTGTACACAGATTCCATTTGGGTCCTAACTTGGGCCTAATAATAATTTGCAGTATTTATGAATATATATATTGCTCATTTAACCAGCAACAGAATAACTACTCTCTTACATTAGGACAAGAGACCGACTACAAAAACGCTGCAAATTCTTACACAGGGGTTGGTTATTCCTCGGACCAGGCGCATGGAAACTGATTTGAAAACATGGGGGAAATGGGGAAAACGGTGGGTGCGGCGGGTCCCAGACCCATTCCAATCGATTTAGTATCCATGATTAGTGGAAAATGATACCCTACACGCCCAGGTACCAGAAATCTCATAAACACATATTCAAAACGTAGGTAATTTAGAAGGCTATAATAATTGTATTAAATTGAATTGAATGGTACGAATAAAAAGCTCGGACAGTAAAAGGAATTGTAGGCAACTGCTCAAAATTGGTTGCTAAGTTTAACAGCTGGTTATAAAAAACAGGATATGACGATGTGTTTTGTTTGTCTATTCGGCTGAAGTCACCCACATGGGTAATAAATACCCAATTTGACCCATTACTTCTTCCAGTGGGTGCCAATTGTTCTGGGACCCATTTTATTGGATTCAGCGTCCAAAATTTAGTGGAAAATGACACCCCACTCGCCTAAATCACCCAAAATCTCGAAAATCCATTTTTCAAAAAACACATTTTGACCCCTACCCCGCCCAAATTTGGTCCGATCGGGCTGAAAAGTTTCGAGGACCCATCTTGGCTGGGAACAGACCCCTGACCCAAATTTCTGATTTTTAGAACATTTTCTACTACCAAAAACGGCGTGGACAATGGACGGCGTACGGCGGACGGCGGACGGCGGACGGCGGACGGCGTACGGCGTACGGCGTACGGCGGACGGCGGACGGACATTGACCTTTTTTGATCAGGACATCATGAAACGTCCAGAAAAAAATTTTGAGCCGAATCGGAGAGGTTGACCATTATCATGAAAACATAGGTTGATTATTCAAGGAATAACCAACCAAAATCAATCTTGGTCTCAATTACACCATCTCAGTGTGAGGCAATCAAGGCAGTAGAGGATAGGAGATGAATTGGTGAATTGGATGGTACCTATAGGATTTGGCTGACTTCTCTCGTGTTTGCAGTTTGTTATTTCTATCTGTAACGCGTTCTTGCTAACTTCTCGCACAATCTGTAGTGAGAAACCGGTCAAACCACGAGATGATACGATTCTGAGTGCTCCTCAAAGGTGTGATCCGCTTGCAGAGCACTCTCCTAATCCTTCGAATGAAACAAGTCGCACCAACACAAAAGAAATAAGGAATAAAAAAAAAAAAAGAAACAACTTATTTCGAGTTAGAGATGTTCTCTCGTTACTCTTTCCTCTCCTCGTCTGCTTTCACACCCCACTGGACTCGAGAACCGGTTCCTCGGTCGAACCGAAGCTGTTGAAACCGTAACGTGCCTTATGACTTTTTTGAGGTCATTCAAATTGTAATTTGATACAGATTTGGATAATGAAAAACACTCTCAGCCGGCAAATTGTAAAGAACAGTTGTTGTCAAAGGGTTAGAACAAAAGAAAAAAAGAATAGATTTTTTCTATGTACGTTCCTGATTTCGATAGAAAAAAATCGCTTTACTTACATCAGAGAAAAAAAAATACCCACGATATAAGAGACTGTGTACGTGTGCAGGAGAAATTACGAACGCACTGTACCTACCCGTTTCATTAAAAAATCCTTCATACAATTGAAAAACAAAAAATAAATAAATAAACACGTTTTGCCTTATTTGAGAATATAATTAGTGTCAAGTTATGAAGATACGGATTTGGCGCTTCATAACACTTGACGTATTATGACTGATTTTTCGTCAAATCTCTCGGTTGTTCTTGTATGATCTGTATTGTTTTTGACGTCCGTGTGGAAGGTCTCGTTGCTACGTCTTCGCCATAATTTGCCCGACTATAGTGGTCAGCATAGTGAGATCACTCCTCAATCCTCATGCCCTGACGCTTATTGGTTCATTGTTCCTTGAATAATCAACCTATTTTATTCACGCCAGAGGTCAGGTTTTGCGTCAAAATTTGACAGTGTGCGATAAAAGATGTCGAGATCAAAACGCTACACATTTTTCGACGATGGCGTATTATTAAGAGTATGGGAAAACAGCGAGCGTTCAGGGCTAATTCAAATTGATTCGGTGTCCAACATTCAGTGGAAAATTATTCCTCACTCGCTCAAATACCTAGTTCCCGAAAAATTCGAACATCAAAAACACATACCCTCCCCAAATTTGGTCTGATCGGGCTGGAAAGTTTCGAGGACCAACTATAGCCGGAATGAGGCCCCTGACTTCGACTTCTGGCGTGAACAAATAGGTAGATTATTCAATGAATATTGAATTATTCAAGGAATAATCAACTAAAACCGAAGTGTCCGTCCGACGTCCACACCTTTCGGTATTGGACAATTTTCTAAAATTGAATTGGAACTTTGGCCGGGGACTTCTCTCCGTCTCTGGTTGGCCCTTCGAAATTTTTCAGCAAAATCTAACCAAATTTAGGGAGGGTGTGGGTAAAAATGTGTTTTTTGAAACTTCGGAACTATTGAACTGGAACTAATGGAATGAGTCCCGAACACTCTCTGCTTCCTCCATACTTCCTCAATGAACCATTGTGGAAGAATTTGCAGAATTTTTGCAAATAGGTACGTCGGTAGGTAATTACTCCGAAAACCCCCAAAATCCCTCATGCCCACAGAGCAAGATGGCCCTAAAATAGTAAACCATTGTTGACAATGTTGTTGACATATATGTTGTGGTCATTGGAGGTTTTTCTCAGAGCACTTTCTAGCTGACAGCTTTAAAATTTCTTTTTCTAATGAGAGTTTTGAACAAAATTTCAGAATTTGAACAAAAGTTCAGAACCTGGTTTCATTCTGAACAACTTGTCCGAACATTTTTTTTCAACGCAGTAAATGGTTGGCTGGAAATGGTCGCATACATAGCAAAGGAGAGATGTAGATGTAGGTATGTGGTCGTCACCCCTAGACCTCTACCGGGGGGTGCGGGTGAATGATGGAGAAGGCTCTGAGACAGAGGGGGTGGTTGTGAAGTAAGGTGGCTCCTGACGATAAGTTCATTAAACACACAAGAAGAGGAGAACACAATGGAGAGAAGACAACCGAAAGTGGGGGGCGGATGAGCCGTTTCGCCTTTTCTCTCGCCCCCGCGCCCACCCCCGCGGATGAGTTCCCATTGGCGTGGATCCCCGCTAGCGGCGGACGTAGTGGGCGTGGTCACCTCCCGGTCTTCCCAGGGGTGGGGGCCAACTCCGCTCAGTGTCTGCCCGTCGCACCGCAGTTCATTCGTCCGGCCCGGTGTTACCGCTATCCTTTTGGACTTTTGTACGGTAATTGTTGGGCTTTTGGTTTTTTTTTTGTTTGAATTATCCGCATATACGAGCCCAATTTCGACATATTTGAGATTGACTTGTGCGTACAACTCGCGTACAAATCCAACACCCCATTGCGATATCCCAGCATATAATATCATCATGGATATGCTTCAAGAACATTTCATGAGGTAAGTTCCTATTCTTTCTTATTTCAGCATGCGTGTTTGCGAATTATCAGAAACATTTTCAAAAATACTTTCATAATAGTAACCGTCTCCACCTTTTACTTCACAATCACTAATATCTTCCTGCATTTGCACGTCCAGTATTTTACCCGACGCGAAAATAACGCAGTTCAGAGAATAAACCGAAGATGCTAAGTATCTTCCAATCCTGTGCCGTGTTATCATGTTGTTTTATCTTAATAACAATACGTTCACACCGATAAGACAACTCTATTTTTCCCTCGTTTGCGGATGTTCGTTTACCAGTAATGTTACAGGTGGTTTCGGTTTTCAGAACGGTTTAATGTGACGACAAACCGTGTTGAGAGATGAATTAATGTTTTGTGTTATTATATTATCCATTCCTCTTGAGGCATTTCTGATCCAGGTTCGAAGTCCGACTGAACGTGTGTCTGTGAAATATCAAATACGATTTATTGCCTTGATTGAAGCGCATTACAGGCACTTTTTACCACACATGTGGTAGGT
This sequence comes from Cyrtorhinus lividipennis, assembly GCA_019603395.1. Taxonomy (NCBI): domain Eukaryota; kingdom Metazoa; phylum Arthropoda; class Insecta; order Hemiptera; family Miridae; genus Cyrtorhinus; species Cyrtorhinus lividipennis. The sequence goes on from CM034008.1 coordinate 5,192,679, forward strand.
ATGGTCTCACACCTTGTACAAAGGCACTCATGCTGAATTATTTTTCTAATATTTTTTAGATGAGAATTTTATTCTTCCGTAGATAGCCAATCAAAAGTAGGAAATTCAGCCGATGGATGGCCATTTATTTTACACACTCACCATCTAAGGAGAACTTGTCCCATTATCAACTTTGATCAATGAGTTTGTAGTTGGGAATTTCAAAATCATTATTTAATGCAAATTTGACCCCTCCCCCCACTGCGTACGTTGAGCAGCGTGCATTTCTGTGGTCTGTTCGCGCATGCGCGTATATAGTGATCATGGTGGCCGATACTTGATAATGTACTCGGTTTCTTTACTCATGTTGAATCGAATTATCCTTTACCGAGGAGTTCTCAAATGAGTACCTACATTTTAAGATAAACTCTTCATTTCTTTTACATTTAACAGACCGAAGCTGACGAACATTAACAGGGGTTATAATCAATGTTGGAGAATATTATACCTACAGTGGTATAATAATTTTCAGGAATTATTGCGTCCGTTTTGTAGCATCATTATTTGCGATTCCAGTCTTGTCTTTGATGACAAATCTTGTAAATTTTCCAATTTTCTATTGTATCAAAATTTTATTTCGACTTAACTTTGTCTGTTTGAAACATGCACTCTTTTTCAATCCCACAGCTTAACTGATGTTTTCGTGAAAATTCATATAAAAATAAGACACCCACGTATTGGTGATTCCAAGAAATCAATAGAATCAAAATTTATTTTCAAGTTTTATCGGTAGTTCAGATTCAATATCTGAATGACCCTTACTCCGGCCGAACCAAAAAAGCCTCAAATTTGTACTAAGTTTCCATTTGGGTCCTAATTTGTGCCTAACACTTTTAGCATTTTTTTACTTGTATCTGAAAATGCTTTGCAATCATGTTTCAACGAACAATTTAGTCAGCAATGGAATAGCAATCTAATCTAATAAAAATACTGTACATACCAGGTTGAAGAAGAGAATGATTTTAAAGATTTTGGAAGCATAAGTAACTTTGGGGAGTTCGAGATGCGTTGGAGTAGGTGATGGTGCTATACGTGGCTGTCGAAGGATTCACTCGGGCTGGTAGTTACTCCAGTTCGAGTTCTGTAAATCCGTCAGGGAATCAGGTCCAAGCCCATTTCTGGGTACTCTAGTAGTTTTGTTCTCTTACAGCAATAATTGGTTTTCCTGAAAAACGTCCCGTGGGTCTTGAGGAGGGGACTCGACGTTTCTCAGAATAGGTGAATGAGCTGCCAATAGGTGCTCTCGTGGAATCCGAAGTTTTTTCTTGGTCGCTCAACACACTTGCGTTACCTCCTCAATGTATTGTCTCTGAGTAGATCCCACATTCTTGGAAAACCACAAAAATTTACATTTCGGTCAAATATCCTCTTTAAAAACACTAGGATTTTTTCGGATATCCAGGCAAGGGGATTTCAATTTCCCAAAAATTGACCGAGTTGGGTTGTAGAACACACCATTAGTAAAGGCAGGGTCTGGGAGAATACGTGTAAGTATTTTGAAAATGGTTAGTACCTATTTCATTAAAAAAAGAAGAACAATTGTTCTTGCTATTCCACAGAGAATGTGCTATCTTCCCCCTTTCAAATAGGTCGAACCTTGAAAAACCCATTGCCACTCATCCGTGTTGACGCATACTCGTTGTTGTGGTGCAGCCGATATATAATCAGTGGATTTACCAGATATATAAGGGCTTGATTACTTCTGTCTTGAGATTATTTGAAAAACGCTGCAAATTCTTCCACAGGGGTTGCTTATTCCTTGGACCAGGCACATGGAGACTCATTTTTTCAACATGGGGGAAACAGTGGGTGTGGCGGGTCCAATCGATTCATGGTCCAAAATGTTGTGGAAAATGATACGCCTAGATTACCTAAAATCTCGAAAATTCATTTTTCAAAGTACACATTTTGACCCCTACCCCGCTCAAATTTGATCCGATCGGGCTGTATAGTTCCGAGGACTAACAAGACCCGAAAACGGGTCCCTGACTAAAATTTTTGATTTTTAGAAAATTTTCGACTACCAAAATCGGCGTGGACGGCGGACAGACATTTGAAATTTTGATCTAGACACATTGAAACGTCCAGAAAAAATTTTTGGGCCGATTCGGAGAGATTGACTTTTTGCATGAAAAAAACATGGGTTCATTATTCAAGGAATAACCAACCAAAACGCAGAAATTGATAGGTACCTAAATTTGAGAAAGAAATATTTCTCATCATCGATGCTAATATTGTGCATCTTCTCCAAAATGAGCCTATTAACTAAACAACCATTCTTGTAGTTCAAGGGGATTTGTTCCCTAACAATATTTTCCTTCCCTTTCTGCGGGTGGATTACTTATCTTTCACTTTGGGCCGACTGACCAATTCAACGAAACAAGGGGAGCCATGTTATTCGATCAACGTAGTCATGCGTGTATAAAAAGAATATAAATACTCATTATTGAAATTGATCACATGAATTACTGGTATAATTGTAGTTGGATAATAGGCTTCTAGCGGATAACAGAAGGAGCCAAGCCTATTCAAATATGCGGGTGAAAACTAAACTTGGTTCTGTATCAAACGTGTCATTTGCCATGATGGCGGTTCTTCGTAATGATTTAGAATATTCTAATAGGTATATTTTTGGTCTTCTTTTCAGGATTATTTCCTGTCACGAATAGATTGGTTTTATTGAAAATGGGCTGTCAAGTGGCGAGGAAGCCTCATCTATTCCTACAGGAAGAAAAGAAGTTTCGTCGAGGTTACCGCATGCTTGAGAAAACTCGTCTATTGCCTTGAATATAGAATGAATTATGCACTATCGCTACCAGGATTCGTCATTTGACGGGGCTGTGTTTACTGTGAAGGTTTTTTAACGCTCTAAACTACTTTGATATATCCATTGATAATTTCACGACATCAAGTAACACGTGATTATAAACTATTCTACAGCACAGTTGCTCGAAGTTTGGTGTCGTGTTAAAAAAGGAAAACACGTTATAATTAAGGATCAACTCCTGTTTAATGTTTAAGGTGACTTCTATGCTTTTTGAAACTACGGTTTAGGTTGTTCAGCTTTCACCGTTGTCGAATATGTTTTGCCTATATTGACCTTCCCACACTATTCGTGCGTTAACTACGAAGTGTAACGTGACATTATACTGCGCATATCATTATGCGATACTTAGACAAGTGCCACTTAAGAGCTCCCGGTTTTGAAATTTTTAGAGGCCCAGTTTACACGGTTCGTATGCCAGGACTGCCGCGAGTCACGAAACCCCGGTCTGTTCGGATCTTCTGGTGTTTGCTAATACAAATGTGTTGTCGATGAAACGCGAATGATGAATTTCGATGCTACCATTGCTAGGAGGAGCGCCGTCTGAGTAAGGTTTTACTCTTTTTGGCTTTTCCCATGAGATTTTTTGATTCGATTCGTCAACACTGTTGCCCTCGTCGTAAAGGTAGAGCGAATCAGCTCTGTTCTTATTAGAGCTGAACCTACTTTTACTTTTCTACTACAAATTATTGCTGATTCATGGGAGATTAATACCATGCTATAACCAGCAAGGTTATATTAAAAATTCGACAGAAGTGCTAGGGTCACGATTGGGACCACGGTGTAGGGGTTGACACGGGTTGGAGTTTTTACACGTTCTCATACTGTCACTGAAAGTGATGTAACTTCGTGGTCACTCAAGAAGACCTTTCTGTCCGACTTGACCACGATCAATATTCTATTTTAGCTCGGTTATTTCGTCTAGATTTTGAGGTACATTGACGCTACTGAGGCCCCTCGGTGTCGTTCCCGAAACGAAATAGAACGTTGATGACCCTCACCCTCCAGATTTTCTACAGAAGAGCCGTCAACGTCCAAGAGTCCACTCAGCACACGCCGGGGCATAGACCGGTATCCAAAGCTATCAAAAACCTGTGTGACGACTTTGCGATCTTCTTATGCTAATCAGTAAGCTGGGAGAATTCACAACAGATGTCACTCATCCAATCGAATTCGACCTCGGTGGATGGGTTTTTACTACACTATCGATTTGTAATTTCAATTAGGTCATCATTATTTCCTTTCACCATATATATTCGAAGATTATCTTCTTCTTGAGGAATGGGCGCCTCTTTTGGTACAGAATGGTGTACAATTGAATGATAACTAACTGCTTCTTCCATGGACCACTAAATTACAGGAGCCTCATAAGTAATAATTTTCCGCCCTTATTCGACAAACACACTACATAATATGTAGTATATTATACTCATGTCTTGTCCAGAAAGCCTACAAACTTGCTCCTCTCAATTCTCAAGGGATAAACCCTATGACCCCTTTCAGTGTTTGTCGATCGAACATGGGAGCTGACTGAACATGCCAAAAATGATACATTTGGAAATCCACATCTTTAATATCATTATTATTGGAATAACACTCTTGTATTAGTATGACTTGAAAATAGAAATAAATTGCTCAAAATTATATATTTTACGTTTCCTATTGTGCATATTACAAATCTAAAATGCTGTCTGGGTAGAAAAAGATCTCAATGATCCTTAAATTCTTTCAACCCGATCGCTACAAACGAAGGGAGGGTATGAGGCTAAATTCCTTATGAAAATGAGTGTTTGACATTCATGGTGACCTAGCCGTTTGGGATTTAATTTTTACTAATTTCTGAATGCTTGTTCAATTACGACGGGTTGAAACCCAGAGATCAACATAAACCATTAATTTTATACGGGGAAATTGCTCCTATAAATCGGACAAATGATTTTTTTAAATTAGAGGATCTGGCCATCCTAATGAGTTCTGTCAATATGGTCGTGTGCTCTTCCGTTCGAGTTCAAATCAACCCGACAATCCACTGCATAACATTCTATACCTCACTTATTTTTTGTTGTTCTTTTTCCCTCCTTCTCGGAATTGAAACGATTCACCGGCCGATTGAGAGTCAAAATTGAAGTATCAGTCACGGCACGTCAGAAATGAAACGGTTCAATCTCGCCGCCTTACGTGCCTGACGCCGATGATGACTGTGCAAGACCTCAACGGTGTCCACAGGCACAAAAGGGCATCTCAAAATCTCATTCTCTGGGAAACTCAAGAGAAATGGACACTGCGATCCCATCACAATGGAGTCGACCGGGTTTTACGATACAGTCATCCCTGGGCCAGTCAAGTCATCCGCCCAGTCGATGGATGTTTTCTTTTTCAAGTTTACGAATTTCGTTTCTATTTTCCTTTGAAACGGGGTTTTCTCTACGGGCACGTGCTTGTACCGTTGCCGTGTACGCGGAAAATTGCGTTGAAGGAATGAATCGGTCTCGCCTTGTCTCTAAGTCTTCCTTTCTCCCCTATTAAGAAATTAACGTGATGAAATGGATTACAAACTGTAGAAGATAATTGAGTCAGGTAAAAGATCAATGAGTCCCGGTGTTGATGAACTAATGTTTTACTCGTCCAAGACGAATGTTTCAACGTAGAACATTCATCTCGGTATAATGAATAATCTAAGGTCGGATTTTAATCGTATACCTATTCAAAGTACCAATACCGAGCCATATTATCTATGAACAGCTCATCTTCCCTGAAAATTTATCTCTGACTCAACTTCGTCGTTATCACCTCGATTCGGTAGTTGAACCCAAATAACGATGAGCTATCTGCTGTTGTATCAGGCACCTTCAACTACCTCTAAATCCCATTCGTGTCTAATGACGCGAAACGGGGATACCTTTTATGCAGTTGTGAAGCAGAGCCACATCCTGTGACCCAGATGCGAGCACAAAGGTGGATATCCTGCGACGGTGGATCACTCTCGAGAATTCGTTTGACTTCAGCAACTGGCTTAGGCCACTGACATTTGTCGATACTGTTATTTTTAACACGTGTGAACATCGGCATAATATTGACTACGCTCATTACCGAACCTGTATTCAATTTAGTTCCATCTCATGTTTCACTACGTGTACGGCATGAAACATGCAAAAAGTCAATCTCTCCGATTTGCCTTAACATTTTTTTCTGGATGTTTCCAGGTGTCTAGATCAAAATAAGCAATTGTCCGTACGCCACCCGCTTGTCCATGCCGTTTTTTTGTAGTAGAAAACTTTCTAAAAATCTGAACTTTTGAACCAGCAAATCTGCTTTTCAAAAAACTCGTTTGAACCCCCCCCCCCCCCCCCACTTCCGAATTCGGCCCGATCGGGCTGAAATGTTTCGAGGAACAACTAGAGCCAGGAATGGGTCCCTGACCAACATTTCAGATTTTTAGAGAATTTTTTCTTCTTCCTTTGTCCGTAACAAAGAGGAGACGCGTTATATTATCCCGTCTAATAGTCCAGTCCCCAGGAAGCCCATAAGTATCATCACAAAACAACGAAACGAAAAAATATTACCCCTGATAGCTGTACAGTTTTTCATGAATTTTGGCGAGGCTTGCGGTTGATCATTTTCAAATAAATTTGGTACGCTGAATCGTGAGGGATGAGACCTCAACAGGTTCTCGCACACATAGTTTCCGCCATACTGTGATGAATGTGAAGACAATTTTCCCTCGAGTAAAAATAAAGGACCCGTATGAAAACATTTGCTCTGTTTTTTGTATGTGCATAATCTGCTATATTGCTTGATGATAGATTATTAAAACACGTTTGAAACCGTCATGAACAGCCTATAAAAAAACCTTCATCTCGCATAGAAAAAAGTTCCAAGCAAGAAAAGCATTTACCATTGAGGTATACTATGTACATTTCTGCATTTTCTAAAGTTTCTTGGTCAAGTTCAGTAAAACTTTTGAAATTATTGTGCACATTAAAGTGCAGGCTGTCGTCGTGAATCTGCTGTTTCGTTTTTCTGCTTCTTCGGTACGTGTGAAGGGTCATTTGGATGTTGCAAGAAGTCCTACCTTGGGCCCAACTGTGGGCGAAAATGCGTAATAGTAGCGTTGAGTGACAGCAGAATTGCTGTAAGGGTGACGCATAATCGCAATATTGTGCGTGCTATTGTATAAGCGTTGCTTAGGTAACCACTCGCAGAGGTGGAACACTATCCCTCGGGTTGAAGATGGGACTTGGCGTGTTGAATCCTGATGGAGGAGCGTGACAGTATAAGAGCACAGTGACACATCACATAGCTGACGAGCAGACCTTTTGTTGCTAGGCCGGCTCATGCGGAACCCGTTTGTGGGTCTCAAGCCATTTACCGGCCTCCTGCCCTCTGCTTCCACCTTCATCCGTTCGATCCTTCTTTTTCCTCCCCTCGACACGAGAAAAAACCCTTCAGGGTGTTTTTGAAAGAGCTTTCAAGTGTCACCAGATTAAAATCTACTCTACCGTAATACGTCGAATAACAGAAACAGTTCATTTCGAAAACTGTCCGTTGGTATGTCAATAATTCAGAAATTATACCTTCAGGATGATCCAAGGGTAACTCCTTCAGCATAATTCAATGATCTTTCTAGCTAGACACTCGTCTCATTTCCATATCCGAAACATTTTTACAAATATTGTTTCAATTTGTAAGGACTAAACGTCAGTATTTCTACCGGGTCTTGGAATTCCCATGGACAAATTTGCTAAATTTAGAATTTCGTAGATGTTCATATATTGATTAAAAAAAAAAGAAGTGAGGATTATCATATTGCTACACCAAGCACCACGTATCGAGAGAACGTATGGGTAAGAATGGCACGTTGAAAATTTAAAAAAAAAAACCCTTTATTACATTTCTCTTTTAGAACTATTTATTTCCCAGATTGATTGTTGAAACGACAGCAAGAGATAGAGACATTATGAGAAGTGGGACAATGCATGTTCTGCCCATCACCAGTCGACTTATAAGTGGCAACAGAATAAGCAAGGTTCCAAGTTTCAAGAGTAGTAAATGACAGTATTAGTTCGTGGTAGGGATTAACACGGTGAAAGACCTTGTTGTTACCCATGTTGCCATGTTACCCCACACGCCTAGGTACTAGAAATCCCAAAAACACATTCAAAATGGGTTGATAGATACCCATTTTGGCCCATAACGTCTTCCGGTAAGTGCCGATCGTGTAAGTCAATCCTCAATCATCAACTCAATCCTTACTGGTCTTGATCTTACGGTTAAAGTATATATTTTTTTGCTTAACTTGTTCATGAAATGTTTACTTATTTTCAAAGAACCTTCTATCAATCTTTTGAATTCTCATTATCCTTGGACCTTTTTTCAGCCGTGTTGAATAGAATACTTCCTTGTTTGAAGTATATTACTCATTTGGCTTCAATCGTACAGCTGGAAGAAGACTTCGGCTGCTATATAGGAAGGTGGTCGAAAATTCGCACGGAATGACCAACATATATTGAAGCTATGTCCTCCTCCGACGAGGGGCTCGGATCCCATTTATATTATCTCTCTCCTCAGCGGTGGAAAGTTGGCGCAAATACCCCCTCCCTCGTCAGATCGTGGCCCGCGACCACCCTCCCTCTCCTCATTCCTGTCCTCTGTTAGTCCCTTTATAGGACTATTCAATCCGTGACAATGCGGCCTTCTGGTTCGAGTCCCTCTCCGAGCATTGTGGAAGCTATAGGAAGTAGGTCCGGGGCCCTTTCTGACTCAATACCCCCTTCTATACTCTCCCCGAACCTGCGTCTATTGAGCCCTTCGGTGGTCACTGTTTAGTCAAACAGCCCCTATTTAGAAGCTATTGTTCTCCTCACAAACTCTCTAAACCATTCGCTTCCTTTCCTCTGTTTTGGGATAAACAAAAATGGACTAAAAACCAATCAGTTTTCAATGACATCATCAAACAATTCGCTTGGGTACTCTCTCTCTATCTTCGCTTTATAACGCCAACCACGAGCTGACTGATGGCCTATTGTGAGCCAAAATGGTCTACAGCTCGTATAGAGCGAATTGTTTAGGCCCCTCTGATTCAATACGTGGAATTTTAGGAAATACATTCCTTGAAACAAACAATAAAAAAATCAAACGTTGAGGTTACAAGTTATTAATTGACCGATAATTGTTTCAGGAATGCGGAAATGGGGGACACGAGCTATCTCATGAACGGACATCTCCCACTCTCGCCTCCTCACCAAGTTGGAGCCCAGCCGCAACAATCTCCGTCACCTCAAAATGTAGCGAAGCGAGAAGAGCATATCAAAAGGCCAATGAACGCTTTTATGGTATGGTCTCGCCTCCAAAGGAGAAAAATCGCTCAAGACAATCCGAAAATGCACAATTCCGAAATATCAAAGAGATTGGGTGAGTCAACCAATTTATTTATTTATTTTATTTGTAGGAAACAGTTCATATCAATTCGCAAGAGTTGAAGAAAGTTGAACAATGTTTTATTGGTTGTATCCATTTAATTCTCGTTTATTTCCGCGTTCCTCGCTATTTCTATGGCCAAAAAGGAATCTGGACTTTGTACCCCAGATGATAGATGGTCCATATTGTACTAATTATCTGACGTCTTGTGGATAGGAGGGCATAGAAGTTGAGTTTTATTAGTCTTAATAGGACTTCAAGGGACCACCTAGCCTCGCTCGAGTGTGAACGAGTAAGTGTACTATAGCGCAACAGCATGTCGGCTCCGTTAAATTTTCGCATTTCCCATCGAACAAGAAATAAAGACCGTTAGTGACAACTTAGGAATAGAGTCGGCCCTGTTTTCGGGTCGGGAATCCGTTGCTTCCACAACAAAGTGGAAGGTTCGGGGCAAAAATAGGGATCTGATGATACCTACTCTATTCCAAAACAGACACAGAATAAACTGCTAACAATCTATTGTCCCTCATTTCCCATCCCTTAGCGTCAGATCATCATTTCATGAATAAATCACTTGCGCATGACCAACTTCAACTTGGTGTGAATTCTGACCTATGAGAGGCTGTTATCATGAGTGATACACCTGGTCCTACGAGTTCTATAAGGAATTGAGTGCATATAAAAGCAAAGTTTACAGCCTTCTCCAAGCCTTCTCCAAGCGGCACTCATGAAGGTGCATTCCCGGTGATGTAATGGGTTTGAAAAATGAAAAAGCGTAAAAGCAAGGCAGTTCCCCCTTGTTTCCGATTCTCACGATCTCTTCAACCTCACTCCAATATCAGGAATCCACAATTTTCATTTCCACTGGAATAGAATGAGAGGTGAAGCGAAAGGGGAAGGTGGACAGGGAAATGGGCTGTCAGATTGCGGGATATAGCTATTTTCTGCTGTCTCCCACGTTTCAAGGGATACCGCTTTGAAAACGGAGGGTGGGCTGTTTCAATGGAGAATCGAACGACGCACCCGCGAATCACGAAACAGGCAGCCCCTTGTGTAGTGCGTAAAATCGCGCCCCAAACGTGATCGTCGCGCCCCGTTCCATCTTCGGTCTAAAATTGGTTTCGAGATCCTCCCAGAGATGGGGATTCGGCGAGCCGAAACAATAGGGAGGAATATAATCGAGCGTCAACATCAACCTGTCCGAAGCTGATGAAATCGGTGTAGCCTCTACCCTTATCCACGTACATCAGACACGACCACATAATAGGTGCTTACCCTAGGTAGTATACCTAGGACAAAACTGGAAGTCCGCTACCCGGGCTTTGATGTGCTCCGAACTGATCAAAAGGTTGATTTCGTGCAAAAACTCAATATCAGTAGAAAATTATTTGTAAACCTCAACTAAATCAAATGCCCAACAAAAGAGGTTTCTGCCTATCAGTCTATCCTAACTTTGAACTTGCCGGTCATAACGTTTTTGGTTGGTTATTCCTTGAATGGAATGTGTTCATGCAAAAAGTCAATCTCTCCAACTTGGCGCAAATTTTTTTTCCCGTCTTTCATTGATTAGAACACCATTAAATTACTCTTGACCTCTGATGACCACGAACAGTATAGTCAGAATTGTTTTATGTTCGCGTCAAGTTGATACATTTTAAACTTTCCCACCTCCTTCCCATTGGCGTAGAAAATCAAATGTTACGAACGGTTTTTCTTTAGTTGGGAGGCAATGATGCGTTATGGAGTATACTTCAGCTTTCAACATCGTTTAAAGTGCCTGATTGAATCGAAGAAGTCTGACTCCCCCACTGTTTTCAATAGGAACCCCCTCTTGTGGGCTCAAGGAAGTCATGCGTTTTGTTCACACGGACTGCCCACTCTTCCCATCCACTGAGCCAATTTCCACCTGCCGCCCCTAGCTCTGTCGTCCTAACCCTCGATAAGAAGTGGTTTTTGAGATTTTTTCTTTCATGGACAACTTTTAATCCCAGCGTTTGAAAAGGTTTCCTATCCTAACCTCTTTTTCCTCTCCCATCGGTCCCACAATGGTCCCACATCCTATCAGTAGTATCTCGGAGTTTGTGCTTTTCGTTACAATTGTCACACAAAAGTTCTTTTGTCGGCCCCCACAATTAGAAACTATATGACTCGTTGCACGCTTCCGTTGGCTGGGAGTGATACGAATCTCTGGAACTGGCGGTTCATAATAAGAGAAAATATCTTCCGGTTAACACCATGATAGGCTTACTTTCCTCAACTATTAGAAACCACGTTGAGGAGTATAATTTCTTCAGAACTTTAGTGGAATATGTGACAGAATCATCTAGGGTAATTTTCTAACTAACTCTTGCAACGTGGAATCAGAAATTTTGTTTTATGTATGCGATGTTCTCTACAAATAACGTGCTGGACCTCAATTAGGAGAGGTCTGTATTTAGAACCCGCGTCAACAATATTTCTTTGCTAACTCGCTCACTAATATTTTCAAAACCACACAACTCGTGTGTCGGATGGAAAATAAAATTAATAGGACGGTATTGAATCGAACAAACGCGGACGTAAACGTTTAATCTTAACCCCTGAAAAGACTCGAGCTTTTATCACCGGTTATACAAAACCCGAGGATTACCATATGAATGGAAGCAATCAACAATTGAATAGGATCAATTGCAGGTGGCAAGCGGCCACGTGTGGGCTAAAGCTGGCTTCGCTATCGGGTTCGATCGCTGCAAACCTTGTAACTGTGTACCATTGTCCTTCCAAATATCTCATTACTCGCTCGAAAAGTTCAATTGTCACACGAAGCACTTCAGTTGTTACTATAAGCCTCTTATTGTCTTCTTTTGGGTTTTGGAGATAAGTTAGCACCCGTTGCCCTTCCATTCAGTCATTCTTTTTACGTGTAGAATGGAAAAAAAAAAAGTTCTTGTGAGCTTATTGTCGTGGTTCATCATAGCTTATCATTACGTCTGTCGTGCCACGTCCTGGGTGAAAAAAAATGAAGCACACATCTCCTTTCGTCAATAACTACAGTCGCACGCGTTTTCTATAAAAATCAATAATTTGTTTCGTGTATGTTCTCGAAACAATCGCCGATGGCATTGGGATTTTTCGGGCGCTTTTGGATAAATTTTAGTGAACTTCGATACGAACTAAGCAGGAGTATATTTCAAGTCCCCTTTGACCTCAAATATTGCAATTCCTTTTTTGATTCCGTAAATGTTGCGTGATTTCAGGTGCTGAATGGAAACTTCTCACGGAAAATGAAAAGAGGCCGTTTATCGATGAGGCAAAGAGGTGAGGGAACCTGATTCATCTATCACTTATCGTCATAGTCAAATCTAAAACAAACTGCATGATGCATCTGGTTTACAAAAATCCTTATAACGGTTCTTGGTTCGCGTTTATGTTTCTTGTCATCGAAAAAAACCCATATCAATGTACTATGTCAACATGAATATCTATGAATATTTACTGAAGACGTTAACCAACCCTAGTGAAATAAAAACCGTATTTTGAGAGTTTTACATGGGAGGGGGCATTCAAATATAATTTTGGACCCCGTCCACACCTCATTTGATCTGAACGACCAAGTTTTCTTTCTTTTTTTTTGGTCCAGATTGAGAGCGATGCACATGAAAGAACACCCAGACTACAAGTACAGGCCAAGAAGGAAAGCCAAGGCTGCCGTGAGGAAAGATGGTTATCCGTATTCCATCCCCTACCAGTCCGTCCCTATAGATGCTCTACGAGCTGGTAAGTGTTTTATTTTTTGGGATCTGTTGATTATCTGTTATTTTTATGAGTTATGCAGAGACCTGCATGACCTGCAATTTGCACTGATTATGTATATTTCCTTCATCCCCATAACTATTCTAAATTCATCAAAATCAAATCAATCCAATACACATTGTGTCTCCTAAGACCACCTATCCTCTCCGTGTTATTCTGCTGTTATTGACGTATATTGGCTCGTGTGAGGCGTCCGTTTCGCCCGATGTTTTGAAAAAAAACGACCGTGAAAGCCTGTTGGTTGTAAATCTGTTAGTTTTCTTGGAACGTCTCGTTTCGTTGGTCGGCAAAAATGTAAAGCGTCAATATTTTAGTTCGAGTTTATTTCCCAAACATCTGTTAGGGGCCCGCAGGACCACTAGTCGGTGTCGTAAAATGAAGACAGTGAAGGAATTCCTCTCAGTGTTCCGTTACCCTAAAAAGGGAGTCTCCATTATTGAAGACCCTATTGGGAGAACATCAACTAAGGGCATGTATGACGTACTTTTAGGATGCCTAAAACCAGCAAGGAGCACTACGTACTGCTAACCTACGGGGTGTAAAAAGGAGAGTGCTTTCTCATATCAACTCTTTCTGTTATATTGAGGTCTCGCCGATGTTGGGTCTAATAGTTTATGTTGTTTCATGTTATTTTCAAAAGCGAGCCCTGACCTGCAGGGCTAATGGGTACTGAAATATCTACCCAATAGTACTTAATCCATCAATTTGAAGGACCAAAGTTGAAAGACTCAGGAGTCGTTCCAAAACATGGATACAGTTTGCCAAAGCCAGATATTATGTATCATTGTTGGTAAATTCTGGGAAGTTGGATCCTTCGGAAAAATGCCTTTGATACAGACCCGGTCTGTCTGTCTCCGTTTTACAAAACCCGCGTTTTGTCACTATGATAATTAACTTGAGGGGCTGGGGTTTTGGTGTGTCGAATCATCCATTTCCGGCCTCTAGCAAAACGCTTTCGTGTTCTCAGCTCCTATTGTCGGCTGACCATCCCAACTCCTCTTCGCGCGAGAAACCACCCGTTTTTGGAGGTCAAAATGTACTAATTAAACACTAGACATCACGGAAGTCAGCCGTCATCGCGTGTGTATCATTTCCATTTAGTCAGGTGTACCAGGCCGTTGTACCTAGTTACATATAGATGAAACTAGGCTCGGCTGATAACCTCAGCTTTTTTGCCTGTTTATCGTTTGTGTCCACGCTATAAGTTCAGAAAAAGACCAATTCAGGAATTATACTTCGCATGGGGTGATATGATGAAAATTCAAGTCAAAATTATTTATCAAAAATGAGTGATGAATAGTCTTTATTAGTAGTTGTTATTTAATTCCTTGGCTGTTCGTTCTCCTAGTTTATTTAAAATATATATCTTCCGCGTTTCGCAAAAAGCAACAATAATCCCTATAAAGCCAATAAAGCGGTAAAAGCAACTATATTAGATGTTGTTTTTATATTCAAGTGGCCAAATAATTCAATGCCGTGTACAGTTTATTTTTGTAATTTGCAATTTGGTCGAGGGATCGTTATTGATGATGATTTATCAAGCGTCATTATGCTCTCTCGAGCACTTGATGCAGGGGCTACGCTGCGATGACTTTCAAGTGGATGACTCGCATAAAGGGTGAATAGAGGGAGAGAACAAACTTTTCAATATTGGGGGCACTAAAATTAATAAATTCCCTCACTCGGAGAAAGATTTCACGCATTATAACCTCTCTAGAGGACTCATAATTAGAGGAAGGGCTCCGACGAGTGGAAGCGGATTGAAAACACGTCGGATGAATATAAAATCAGAACGTTCATAAATTAGTTACAAGGCTGATGATATCATGGGTGGTTGAAAGGGGCGACCCTTATATAAGGGCACTCGAGAAGGCCCTGGGCGCCTCCTATTGTTTAGTTGTCGCATCATAATTGGAACATGGATGGGCAAGGGGGATTTTCACATACTGCACGCTTCAACGGCATCTCACCCTTCGATCGCTTATGTGTAGAAGGGGAATCTTAGGGCATCATAAACCAGGAGTATCCATCTACGGAACTGGTATCATACATTCACTGAAGCGTGTGAACTTTCTTTGTTCAAATTTTGATGATTCAATAAAATTCCTCTCATTAAAAATTGATTAAAACATTGCCAAATTATTATTTCTATCCGTTTCCATCAGTCGACAATACGTAAATCCCAGCGACGATTATTCCAAAATTATCAATATGGGGTACATCAATAAATACATCAAATAAGTAATCCTCCTTGGTAAGTTGTGATGTATCTCCATTAATTCCCATCGATGGAGACCTCGTCACTGAATCATGAGAAATGCGAAAACTATTCCGATTCATGTTCCTCAACCGCTGTACTCTCAAGATAAATCGCAAAATCTAACTGCAAGCACTTTATTTTTGGGGAAAACAACCAATAAAACTGGTTGACTCTTAATAAACTCGTCACCGATTTTGGTTGTTCCACCTCCTCCTCCTTTTCGTGCAGAAAGTCAACCTGCGATTTGCCCCAAAAAAATTTTCTGTGCGTTTCAAGGTGTCTAGATCAAAATGTCCGTCCGCCGTCCGCCGAATGAATTCTGACGAAAATGTATTCTAACGAGTTCGTCCCAAATCCTCGTTAGAACAAGGTGGTTTCACTGCACGCATGTTCTGATCGTCAGTAAATTTATGACTTGACGATTTTTACTTTACTGAATACCCTTAGTTATTACTTTCAAACAGTGAGAAATCGGAGCATGTGTACCAGTTGTTTAAGTAGTAGATGTCGTCTGATAGTCGTTTGATGGATAATGGAACCAACAAGAAATTGAGAAATGACCAATCCCTGCCAAAGAATGGGCCAAAGAGGTTGAAAATCACGTTGCTGTCAATTTTGCATCGACTAAAAAGAAACGTGATTGCTAATTTTTCAATCTTTTTTTCGTTTCGATGTTGAATGGTACATGTACATTGAATCATGCTGGATTGGTTCATTCGTATTCAATTGATCATTTTTTGGAAATAAAATGATCATGATTGTAGTGTGGCAACGCTGAATTTGAACAATCTGACTTACAAAACAACTAAAACACCGCTCTTCTTACCCTCGAATGCATTTGATTGACGTCAAAGTATCGGATTTTCCCCCCCCTTGAATATTATAAATTCCTGTATTTGGCAGCCATTCCCGTGCTTGTCTTAGCCCAACAAGAATTTAGAATTTGAAAGAACGTCTATCCGAATTTTATGTTACGAAAACGACTTATTATAATCAATACAGATTTAGAAATTTATTAAGTTGTTTGTCTGTTACTCCTACCAGGCTCGAATGAGATGAAATTGAAAGGTGAATGGAAATGTGGTAATCGTAAGGAGAGATTCTGATTTCAGAGAAGCCGCCTTATCGGCATTTCACCGACATTTTATCAATGCCGGTTCATGACGCATACGCATCTCCTCCACCGACTTGGCTTGGACGTTTTACAGCTCATGAAATTGATTATAAAACTAGCGTCTTGCGAGATAAACAGGTCGTCTGGCTGATATTTACAGGGAAAATCGTTGATAAGTTGACAGTTTGATGGCCGTATCTGAATCACGAGTTGAATACTCGTAGTTGCTTCATATCAATATGTGATACGGATTCGTTAGCAACAACCTAATGAAGTTGGCATGTGACAAACGTGACGGGATATCAATAGGTTCACTTTGTGTCCTGTTTCAACTGAGGCTCACGAGTATTGTGGTTCAAAAACAACCTAAATGAAAGTCAGGGATGAGTTACTTCTTGTTTTGAATCGGATTAGACGTGCTATCTTTCGGCGGTGAGGATAAATTTTTTCGAGTGCTGATCCTCCTTCAACTTTCTGGAGGGTTAAGTTATGCTCAATTTATGGGAGACATTAATTTGTATTATCAACCCTTCTGAGTGTAGGTATGACGTTGAGCAACTTGTTTTCCAAACTCCTTTTTGTCGAGGTTCCGGTACCATTTGTTGAGAAAATCCGGATGATTCCATATTTGATGGGCGTTTTAGAAAACTTGAATGGAATTGAGAGGGTAATAAAGAGCGGAATCTCACTTTGGTGAATACTATGAATGACTTAGTATTGTTGTATAGCTGGTTCTGCTGGCGATGCGACATAATACTGTCCAAGTTGGCTTTTAGTCGGTGCGTGTCATTTTTTGATGTTAAACATAACTTCACGCATTAACGCAACTTCGCACTCTCGTACACTTCGAAAAATGTCAAAACCTTATCTGCAGATGATTTACTGATGAGCGATCAATGCTCGCCACTTGATTTCCCATCTCCACACTTCAATAATGATCTGTCCTGAAGGAACCGGCTGTCAAACTCATTTCTTCGATGATCAAACGCCTCAATGCTTTGTCTTACTGCGTGAAGACTTCAGAACGAGGATGTGGGAAACATTTAATGGCCCTGTATACACTTAGGCGTTAAACAAACAAGGCTCATTGAGTGGGTATTACAATCGGCCGCCATTCAATACCCTCTGCTGACATTAATAGGCTGTGGTGTGTTCGGAGTTGCGATTTCGTTCTGCGGAGGGTCTCTCGATTAGCATTCCGAAGGGTTTACGGCCTCGGGGCAATGCCACGAGGTAAGGGGGGTGGGGGTTAGGAAATCCAAACAGATAAATATTAGTATCCCAATCATCTCCGCTTGACCCGCCGTTGCGACGACGTTTACTTGTCGAACAAAAGATCCTTGTTTGTTGAACATTCGTCCATAATGCTTGGACTCTGGGTAATAACTTCTGAGGCACTCGAAGGGAGGGTTTGTAATTGTGTCGCTTTTATTTTAAAGCCGGGAACCCCGCGGTGGTTTCTTGCCGTCTCTGCTCTTTCGGTCTCTTTCTCTCTCTCTTTCTCTCGTTTGCTTCAGAGACACAAAGGGTGTGCAGGAGGACGAAGATGGGTGGGGTGTAGGGTGTAGCAATAAACTGGCAGATTTATTATTCGAGAGAGCGTGAGCAGTAAATCACTCGATAGTTGAACAATACGATTCAGAAACGGTCTTGAATTTTCCTTACGTGAATGCAGTACAAAGTTGTCCCATAGCGCCTTTTGTCCTCAAAGTCTTTTCTTACCGAGACTGAGGAACTGCGGGAAATTGCCTTCTAAAGTAAACAACAAACAAGCGACACCTTTGGTCTTCCTCTGCTGCGTTTGTGTGTGGTCAGTTCTACAGTCCAACGTAGGTATGGTACATAGCATGGTCTCATATGTGATGAGATATAAATCATATTTCTTTGAAAAGAATATGTTGAGACAAAAAGGCTCTCAAAAGAATGCTCTTCACTTGCTTTACATCGTAATAGGTTTCAAACAACTGAATTTTAGCGGAAAGCCGAGTTGAAAAGGGATTAGCAATGAAATCAAGAAAATAATAAATTATTTTACAATGCTCTGAAATTATTCGTTGTATTCCAATAACGAATAATCACACATAGAGCTGCTTGATTGAGATTGAGATTATACAAATCCACTTGACTTGACTCACCTGAGTGGCCTCTCATCAAGATAGTTTTCGTCTTGAGGGGCCCGTATTGATTGCCATGTTGGAACAGACAATAACCAAATAACGAGGCACGCAATCAGCCGTGTCATTCACCATTGTCGATATGAATGATGCGCTACACTGTCTTGAAAAGGCAAGTCGTACTAATTAATGTCCTCCTTGTGTACAAAGGCGTCTGATTAGCCTTCATTAGTCCCTCAGGTGAGAAGTGGAGAGAAGCTGTGCATCGGAAAGAAAAATTATCTCTCATTAATTCTCAAACAAACGTAAAGAAACGTTCTACGCTTTCGAAAAACCAACTGGATGATTCGGATTGACTGTTCAGGAGGGCAACTGTGCGATGAGAAGTTGACTGAATGAATTTCTAATTGTTTTAAAAGTTGATGATGAAATGGTTCCCTCGACTCCAATCTCTTGCAACTGCTTTTACTAAAAAACTAAACAACCCCGCCTTGAATCTTCATCAATTTCAATATTGACATGGCAAGTAGTGCTTACGATATAAAGGGGGGGGGGGGTGTCTGCAGCTGGAGGAGAGAATACTATTTTATGTACGTGGAGAACGGTGTGTCTACATGAAATTTGAAATGTGCTTAAATTTGCCAAACAAAGTTTTCTTCTTTTTATTTCTTTTTCAATTTACGGTAACCTAAAAATGGAGTGAAGTAGTAAAACCCGTCCGGTTAACTAATAAAATTCCTCTACTTGAGGGTCGTTGAATGAATTACGCAGTGGTGGGCATTTATTAGGTACTTCGTGGTATATTTGTACAGGTGAGGGTCCAGTATTCCTCAGAAACCCGGCTACGAAAGGTATAAACAAACATTCGAGGTAGCCTTTGTCTAACCCCCACGGGAGGGCAGATGTGTAAATTATTATCAGTGAAAACTATTGTCGAACTCGGAGCACTGACGAATCGGCTCTTCAATTCGGACAAAAGCGGCCGTGTTTATTCAAGGGAGTCGCTACTATGAGGGCGGTAGGGGAAGAAATGACGAAGAACGGCTTCGACGGGGAAGTGGGGATAAATACCTAACCATTGTGAAACCTTCTCTAATGAGTATTGACGAGTTGGTCGACGCAATCCATCATTTATTATTCAATTTCAATCAATTCCAAAAGGACACGAGAAGAGGGTGAATAGGTACCGACACAATAGGAAGGTGTTTAAGATCATAAAGAGCCTTTTCACTTGGGTTGATAGTGGTAATCCTCTTTGTTGGAGATACCATGGCTCGACTTGATCCATGTTGAAATTGAGTGATAATATTTTTTTGTTTATTGGCGTTGTTTATAATTGTCAAACCGCACAAATTGATGTACTTTTTGAGGTGGATCTATGTTGGCCTTCCATCGATCATTCGAGGAAATAAAACGCCACGGGCATGGAGTCTGTAAAAACGCGTAACAATGTCAATTCTTCTCTTATTCTTGTGCAATGAAAATCGTGCATGTTGTTCATTGAGAGTTCTAAGGAAACTCAGCTAATAAATTCACGAGAAGAATCGAGAGGAAGAGAAGAGATGTGGTACCTACAGAAAAGAAGGAAATAGCTCGTAATAAAGCGACACCAATAGGCCATTGGTCCCAACAAAAGGTAGACAATAAGTACAAAAGGAGCACCCTACACAACACCTCATCTGTAAGTCAGAACGCATTAAGATGGAAGAGAAACGGAACAAAGAGCACTTACAACTCTGCGCGGTATGAATGGGCGTAAATTAGTGAGCTCGACGAGGATTTACATTGGGCGGTTATGCGGTCGCGTTCTCTCGCCTTTTGTCCAGCCATTGTGACATTTGTCCAAACAAGGCGGCATAAGTCAGGTAAACAATGGATCATTAGATGCCGGCTTTTAGTTGCTCAGTGCCTCGGGATCCGCTCCCGGGCGACAGGATGAGGAAGGAATTCAGGATTGGGGGACGCAGTTTCAGAAGCTGGATCCTGGCGCTTTTCCAGAAGCGACTGGGTCGGTAACGAATGGCGCTCCTGAAGACCGACTGAGGTTTTTTTTAATTTTGTACAATGACACCTGAGCCTGAGGTGGGTTTTGTTGATTTTCTTTAAAAGGACCGCGTTATTACATACAGTTTTTGACTTATTACCTTAAAACATTATAATATTTGGGCTTCAAGCTTTTTTAGCTTGGCTATGTTTGGGAGGTTCGAATGGACATGGTCCACTTCACTGCACGACATCATGAATCCACAGGAATGCATTTGTGTAAAGTATCCAAATCCGCTTCCTTGACTTTTTTTCCTTTTCTTTTGCTAGATGATAGGCGGTCGCTATCGGTATATTTCTATTTTAAATTTTAGATTTGTGCCATGATAGCCTCTTCAGAAAGAATTTCATGAACGCAAGTCGTTTGGTTGCTGAGAAAAGATAGATTTTGGTTGGTTATTCCTTGAATAATTCAAAAAGTCACTCTTTCCGATTCACCCCAAAAAATTTTCTGGACGTTTCAAGGTGTCTAGATCAAAATTAGCAAATGCCCGTCCGCCGTCCACGCCGACTTTGGTAGTAGAAATTATTCAAAAAATCTGAAATTTTGGTCAGGGGCCCGTTCATGGCTGTAGTTGGTCCTCGAAAATTTTTCAACCCGATCGGACCAAATTTGGGTGGGGAAGGGGTCATAATGTGTATTTCGAAAAATGGATTATTGCGATTTTTTGCAGTCTAGGTGTGTGGGGTGTCATTTTCAACTAAATTCTTGACGCTGAATCCAATGAAAAGGGTCCTAGAACGATTGGCACCCACTGGAATAGGTTATGGGTCAAAATGGCTATTAATTACCCATTTTGAATAAGTGTTTTCGAGATTTGTAGTACCTAAGAGTGTGGGTTATGATTTTCCATTAACTTTGGACGCATTAATCCAATGAAAAGGGTCCCAGAACGGTTGGCACCCATTGGAAAAGGTTGTGGGTCAAAATGGGTGCTCATCTACCTATTTCGAATGTGTGTAGTCGAGTTTTCTGGCACCTAGGCTCGTGGGGTATCATTTTCCACTTAATTTTGGACCCTGAATCGATTGGAATGGGTCTGGGACCCACCACACCCGCTGTTTTCCCCATGTTGAAGAGATGAGTCTCCATGCGCCTGGTCCGAGGAATAACCAACCCGTGTGTATGAATTTGCAGCGGTTTTTTTTTTTTTTTTTTTTTTTTTTTTTTTTTTAATAACGTTTTTTTCCTTTACTCTCACATTAGTCGTCCACATTGGCCTGCAGTGCGTTTTATAGACCTGTGCGGACATACTGCTCTCAGCTATTGAATTTCTCATGTATGAGAACCCACCTTCGAAGTAGACGTTCGTATGTATGTAGTCAGTCATCTATGCCTGATGATACCTAGCGTAACCCACCTAGCGGCGTTTCATTTTCGTATGTTCTGTGGCAGTTATATTACTTCTCTTATTTCAGGTAGCCCTATTTAGACCCCTTTCTATACCTTCCTACTGTTTCTATACTTTACCTCAGATGTTCTGAGAACTACAATTTCTATTCTTCTCCCGTTTGTTTCCTCACGGTAAGTGTCATTGCTCGGAGACACACCTACGTCCATAATGCCGTTCCGAACCCATTATTCTTTCATCTGCTAGGGCTTGTCCTTAGTGATTGATGAAGTCCTGCAGGGGGCACCTCCTGAGCCCCTTGGACGGCGGTAGGTCCCTAATGACGATGTCTCGCCTCTCACCTTTCCAAGTTGAAAATTGTCATTGCAACTTGCCCGGTGGGTTTGTCCATTTTTGTATTTCTCAGGTTCTAAACGTCCCCGGCTCACTTTTGTAACCTTGATGGCCTGTTTGTTTCAGGAATGGGGAGCGCGCAGATGCCTACGTACTACAATCCAGCAGCTTACAGTTTTGCTGCAGCAGCCGCAGCTGCTGCTCAGCAAACAGCATCCTCTGCAATCACTTCATCAACGGCCACTAGCAGCTTCAATAGCGTAAGTTTTCTATTCTCTTTGTTCGATGTCTTTATTCTAAAATTTGTTCATTCCTGATCTTTTATTGGGGAGGGGATCGTTTTTGTGGAGAACTGCACGTCATAAACGCGTGGCGGTTTTCATGAGCTTATTCAAGTTTTTAAAATGAATAAATAAACGCCTAAAGATTTTTTGAATGCCCTGCGAAGTATACAAATGGCCGAATTGAGAAGAAAAGGCACGGATAGCATGGCATGTCATGTATAGCACGATGCACAAATATGCAGCTTCATTTTTGAATGTCTCCTCTTTGTTGAATGTCTTTTGAATGTGTTGAAATGATTTACTTTATCAAAACATTGGAGCGTCAAGCAGGGTGCCCCCCCCCCTGGAGTGAGTATATCCACTCTGGAGGGGAGGGGGGGGGGGCAACAAGTTTGTGACAGTGAATGCCTTTCATGGTTTCTTCTAGAGGCTTTGTACCCCTGACTAAGCTAAATTAACTACTGATTTACCCATAACTTCCTAATAAAAAATTCAAATCCAATAAATTCACATCCTACAAACATCATTCATTTTTCATCGACAAAGAGCTGTTTCACAACCTTTTCTCAGGCTCATATAGCCACGTAATCACCGTTCAATTGTACGGTTATACGAAAACAGCAGCTGGTAGTTGACACACACTTTCAAATCCATGGATCGTCGCTAAACTCAGCTTGTCATTCTGACATTTTGATTTTTCCTTAGTCATGCTCAGGGTCGGTCACCATATGCCGCGCTCAATTATTACATAGGTAACCGGATATACGAGTTTATATTTCAATTCACTCTCCATCAAATTTAACAGGTCCGCGTCATAACGTTGCCAGTTCATAGTTTTCGTATGAGTGGTTGCTCTATGAATCGTATGAGTGGTTCATAGAGCTTCATACTTGGAGTAGGTAAACAATTCAATTCTCACACGTCGATTTTGTGATATTGGCCTTAATTTTCCCTAGTATCTCCTCCGCTCACTCGTCCGACTGAAATACGATTTCAAAAATTGTATGAGGGTTTTCATCCGGGTTTTAGTTGATAATTTCTTCGAGACAGTTCACCCTTGTAACCCACGATATTTTAGAAGTGCCGTTTTGAAAAACAATCGTACAAAAGGACAATCGTTAGGACTTCCAAATATTCTTAGTGGAAATCAGTCGATGATATTGATTTATTAATACTTGGGAATCGACCGGTACGGTAACTTTGAAGATATTGAGTTCGTGTACAGGGACGGCTAATTTCATTCACAAGTTCAAATATCATTCATTATCTTTATTCATTTCGAATGGCGCGTGTCTGTAGGTAGGTAGGTAGGTAGTCCTGTCCCCCGACGGGTAAAGTGACATTATCTGGAGTTGGATCTCGGCTATTTTACATTTCGAAAAGCGGCGGGTCCCACCAGTTGGTCCTTAGGGGTTGATTCTTCACTTTCCCTTTTTTCCAAATTTATTACCCCACCCGCAAGCCCTCACTTCCGCTCGCGTGTCGCGCCTATCGTTATCATGCTCACCGTACCGCGTCTTTTCTCTCTCGAAGAAAAAAAAGATATTTATGTGACTTGAGGATGTTCTGATGTTGGATGGAGCTCCGCCTACTCGCGCCATCTTGAATATATTTATGACGGAGGGGAAAATGAAGGGAAAAAATCCAGTTCCTTCATGAATTCTTGAAATGTTTTCACTCATATCCTTTTTTCTTTCCCTCGAAGAGTGCAATAATTATGAGCGTGTTCCATAAAAGGTTTAACAATTGGAGAGGGGAGGCTCTTTCTGGGATGTTTTATTTGAATATATTGTATATTTTTGGTCTACCTAAGCTGATCAGCTGCCGAAGATAAGGCTCGAGGAAAAAAATTGATTGAAATGATGATTTTTCTACAGTACAGGCGTTATCAATTCACAAGATCTTTATTTTTTCGCTCCGCGTGTGCTGTCTCACATTATGTTGTAAAATGACAAAAACGGTGAAGAAGTTGAAATCTTGAGTACGTATTTCAAATTACAAGAGCTGGTGGGAATGAACAAAAACGTACGAAAAATCTTTCTGTCTGAGATTCACATCACGTATTCCAATTTCGACCTGTGCGTTTGTAGGTTTTGTATATGTGTTTTCAAGATTTCTGGTACCTAGGCGTGTGGGGTATCATTTTCCACTAA
Source organism: Cyrtorhinus lividipennis (assembly GCA_019603395.1). NCBI lineage: Eukaryota > Metazoa > Arthropoda > Insecta > Hemiptera > Miridae > Cyrtorhinus > Cyrtorhinus lividipennis. Next base: position 5,217,404 of record CM034008.1, read on the forward strand.
ATTTTGGACCCTGAATCGATTGGAATGGGTCTAGGACCCACCACACCCACTGTTTCCCCCATTTTCCCCATGTTGAAGAAATGAGTCTCCATGCGCCTGGTTCGAGGAATAAACGACCCGTGTTTTTATAGTTTGCATGTTGATGTCACAGGTGGTGAGCTCGATGGAGGCAATGAAATACTCGATGGAAGACAAGTACAGGAGTGCTTACTCGACGGTTGGCCATTTCGGGGGTTACGCCGACCCCAAATATAGCCAAGACTACAAAAGCCCTTATAACTACCTCGACCCGACTTTTTCAAAATATTTCGAATCCGCCAAATCCATGTATCCGAGCGAAATGTACACCAACCCGTCGGCCCTCGACCTCAAACCCTATCAACCGATGAGTCTTCTCGAGCCCAAAGAAGAACCTCCGACGTCACCCGAGGAAAACCGAACTGAGGCGCCCGAAACGTCGTCGTCATCGTCCGGCGCCGGTTCCCCGGGTAATCAGACGACGACGGCGTCGTTTTTCCCACCGTCACTTCATCCCAGCTACCCGGCTTATCAACCGCCGCCGTCTTCGACGTCGCAGGAGTTCAGGCGGCCGCTTACTGTCATCTTTTGACCTTGACACTCGCAGTCAACACTCAATGGGAAAAATTCACCTTCCAATGCTTAGAAATGTTTGGTCTATCGAAACGTACAGCATTTTTTTGCATGGATATTTCCCTTCCAATTTAGAATGATAATCCACCGTTTCACGTAATATTTACTACCACTTATGGGACCTTTGTCTCCCACGAAACCTCCCCAATATGCTGTACAGAAAGTAGTTGACAATTTCAAAAAATTTCATCAATTCACTTCAAATCGAAGGGAATACCGAAATCCTTCATACATCCATCAATTTGAAGTAGAAAAATACGCGTATATCAGCGTGCAGAAATAATGTGTTGTGAAGAAATTTGTTGATATTTTGCAACCAGTTAGCAGGTTTCTAATCTTTCTTTCATATTTTGTCCTTGCTTTGAGTAGAAAAAACTACTTAACATGACATCGCACCGCTCTCTAAAACCAATGTCATGAATTTACCTCCAACAAAAATTTCGTCGAGGATTCCTCATGCCAAAAATATTAATAGTGCCAAATTTGTCAATTTTTCAATGTCTTGACCCTGAATGGTTTCGTGGACGTTAAAAAACTAAAAACCCCGGTGTATCCTGTGCTCCTTCGCTTTCGATAATATTGTACATTTTTTCTAGATTCTATGTAGTCTGTGCCATACCGTAGAAACAAGGCATATGCTTTTCTTCTGAACGTTTTTAGTATTCGGTTTTCTTTTATGTATCCGACTTATTTTATTTATTTATTATTTTTTTTTTTTTCAGACGTTTTTAAAAACTCGTTTGTTCGATATATTGTCGGAAAGGAAAACGTTTCTGTTTCGCATATTTCGAGTGCCTTTTTTTCCTTTATTTCTACAAATTTTGTATAAACGTTCCCTTTGTACATATTCTCTTAGCCCGATGTTACTTCGGTTAAAGTTAAATGCGGAAGAGCGTCTTCTTTGATCTAGAAGTTTCGCTTTTCCCATCATAATGTTGATGTTGTTGATGTTCAAGTTTCAATATTTCCAGGTAGTCAGCTTTTTTTCTTTTTTAATTGAAGAAGAACTTCGCAAGTTGAATTTATGTTCGTTTTTAATTCGTGAATTAGGGACGACTTATTTTATTGGAGGAATCATCCCTCTGAACCGTCTCAATTCAGATTTGTGTTTTTCCTATTTACGTCCAGGGGATGTAATCGACTGTCAAGTCCATTTTCCTTTATATTGTACGATCTCGATTTAATTTCCTACCATATTTGACCTATTTCGTGAAGTTGAGCGACAATTATAATTTTATTTCCTGGTCAATTTTGTTATTCATTGTGGCTAACCGATTCGTTGACTACCGAAATGTTAGTTATTGTCAAGGGATGGTTCCTGGTTGGCTGATGTTTTAGAGCTTTCAATCTCTCAATATCTGTCTTGAGAAGCAATTCCTCATTTCTATTATCCAATTATGACGCCCCCGAGGCCGATCGTATTCGTTCTTCGTAGCTCACTATGCTCCAAGATTTCATTCAGATTATCTAATAGGAACCATTCTGGAAGAGGAAGGGAATAAATAGGATCGTAGTCCGATCACCAGAATATTTGGCGGGTTTGAAATACCGTACTAGATTCCCTTCCAGGAAAAACTGCGATGACCAACTGCGTATTCAAAATTGTTGGTACTTGTTTCACTACGACTTAATACGTGGTTATTAGCAACCCGCGATCAACGATCGTTCAAAATCCCAGGTGAATGAGTATCTCATACCTGCGTGTAGGTGTACCACGTTGTAACTACAACAGTATTTGACTACTCTCAGTTTTGTTCTCATCTCGGACACTCGTTTTGCAGGTAAAATACTTTCTCGATCAGAATCACCCAAGCTTGCTGCCAGCCCCCTGTTCTAAGTAAATATTTCGAAACTTTACACTTCGCATTTTTATTTGTTTAGTGTTATTTTTGAAAAAGTTCCTACCGCCTATGTTCGTAAAGATGACTTTGTTTTCTAAATTTCTTTGTTAGATATGTACTCCATTTCTTAGATACCGATATCTTACGAGTATATCCTCAATTTGGTCGACTGACCAAAAGCAAGGTGTAAAAATTTGAAATAAAATGTTCCTAATTGAGTTGCAGCTCGCGTTTCAGTACTTCACCCTTTTCTTCTGAAGATATTCATGATGTAATAACATAGGTATGGGAAAACCGAAGTTTCTTGTTTTTTAAAACTTTACAATCGTTGAAAAAAAGCGAGTGAAAATATGCGGTTGTGCAGAGCTAGGGAGTCCCCAGTCCATACATCCAGAGTTTTTGTCAAGGAAATAACGTTATACGTTAAGGGGGTGGGGGTTCCTTGAAATTATACATTAATAATCATCATTCTAGAATGTTGGGATAGGTGTATCGTTGATTCTTCTGATGAAGTTGCTACCTATTTTAGGGAAAAGAAAAAGACAGACTGACTTCATCCTACCCCACAGACTTACGCATGTCCCCAAAAAACTCAAACCGCTTTTCAAAATTCAAATTTTCATCTATATTCAGCCTTCGTTGAGGGCAGTTGTGATTTTCATCGTCAAATTCTGTCCTTTCAAAGCTGTTGAGGAGCGTAGATTTATCTGAAAAGATAACGTAACATACTGTCGTGCGGTACAGGAAAAAGTCATCCGTCCAATATTTTGGATCAGATACCATGATCGTTATGAACATGTTATTTTCATAGGATCAGCATCAGTGGGGTCATCTGGTAAAATTTAATGTATTGACAGTTCCCTCCTCTCAAATCTTCTTAATATATGATCAGTGGTTTCTGAACGAGTCAGGACATACTTTTAGTATTTTTTGGGTCTGCGGTCTTTTCAGGATGCCTTTTGCAGTCGTCTGGGAGTAGCGTCAACGCCATCCAATCATTGCAGTTTGTCTTCCCCCTCCACGTAAGCTTGCGTTCACAAATCTGACGTTGCATAATCGGGGAGCGGCGGCAAAGAGGAAGCGACGAGAGGTGAGCGCATTGTCACCGGCAGGAAAGGGCTTTTGTTCTCGAGTCCTGCAGCTCACAATACGTGGACAAGTTGGTGTCAACCCAATGCGTCCTCCGAAACTGATAGATTTACATATAGATTAGCCGTGACAGCCCTCGCTCCTCTGTCATTATCGCATTTCTCTTCATCCTCACCCCTCAGTTGCATCGCGCCGCTTATCGCTACAAGGGAGTTTTGCACGCCAGCCGCGATTCGTAGGGGAGTTTGTAAAAATTTGATTGAGGGTCAATTGAGGTCGATGCAACGACTGAACGAAGTTCGTTTCAGGCGAGTGTTTTTTAAATAACAGATTCTTAACCTTCAATTACCTCTCCCTTTTTCTGGCTGAATTTCGTACTTTTACCCGATTTCGGAAACATGAATGTGGAGGAAAAGTTAGAGAGTTCGCAGAGTCGAATAAATCCGAACAAACATAGCTCACAAATCAAGGTTAATATCATGTCGGAGGATGTTGAAGTTTAATTGAAGAAGGTTGTTAATCGAAAGTAAATTATTGGTTAGCGAAGATTGGTTGGCTCATTCATTTCGTACCTCATTGGTAGGTAGGCACGTCCCCAAGAGACCGAGTTTAATCAGAGTTCCGCAAGGGTAGCTTCCCTTCTTCATTATGTACTCGAACGGAGGGCAAATGAATAGATAGGAAATGGTTTGTAGTAGAGATAAAGGGAAAAAAAGTCGACAAAAAAGGCCAGAAGGGTAAAAGCTCTCCCCAAGGATTGGCTTTCTAGGAGGAAAACAATCGCCAAAAAACAGTACGCGTCCCAATCAAGCCCGCTTTTAAACTGAAAGCAATGAAGAATACGCTCACAACAAAAATCAATAGCTGTTAATAGCTCAAATCTTATTTTCATACAAATTGGTTCTAGGAAAATGAAATGTTTGATCCCTGAAGACATGCTCCATGGGTAGAACTTTTTCTACAGGATACACATATCTGGGGTATTTATAACATATAAGCTTTTTTTAACCCGGCGGTTTTTCAGCCTCGCATCAAGACATCAAGACGATCACTAGCAATGAAGTAAGTAGATCTCTCCGAAAATTCATATTTTACCTGCAGCTGTGCATCAACAGTTGGTGCAATTTCCAAAGGGCAACGAAACACTCTAAGTTGGTTGTTAAATTATACTGACTAAGGCAACCGTCAAGTCTGACCGGCAAGTCTAGCTAACCGTCCTTCATTTGAGCCCTTTGAACATCGCAATGTTTTCATGCAGAAAGTCAATCTCTCCGATTCGCCCCAAACTTTTTTTCTGGACGTTTCAAGGTGTATAGACCAAAAATGTCAAATGTCCGTCCGCCGTACGCCGTCCGCGCCGATCTCGGTAGTAGAAAATGTTCTAAAACTCTGAAATTTTGGTCAGGGGTCCGTTCCTGGCTCTAGTTGGTCCTCGAAACTTTTCAACCCGATCAGACCAAACTTGGGTGGGATAGGTGTCAAAATGTGTACTTTGAAAAATGGATTTTCGAGATTTTTGGCGATCTAGGCGTGTGGGGTATCATTTTCCACTAAATTTTGGACGCTGAATCCAATGAAATGGTTCCCGGAACGATTGGCGCCCACCGGACGAAGTTATAAATCAAAATGGGTATCTATCTACACATAATGTTTATATGTTTTCGAGATTTCTGGTACCTAGGCGTGTGGGGTGTCATTTTCCACTAAATTTTGGACCCTGAATCAGTTGGAATGGGTCCGGGACCCGCCACACCCACTGTTTCCCCCATTTTGCCCATGTTGAAGAAATGGAAAAATTGAATTTCTTTTATTCTGTTTAGGAAAAATCTACATTTATCGTTTTTATAGCCTAAATATTGTTAACGAGCCGTAGTAAGGAATCTTGGTCATCGATTTTCGCATCACTAAGCCCCAGACTGTCTCTTTTCAACCTTCCTACACCTTTTTTCGAGCGTGAAGTGAAGTGAAAAATTAAGGAGGTTGCCCTTCTAGATCAATTGAACGGCAATAATTTTGAAATAAGTCGTGAAAATGTCACAGTGTGACTAATTATGACCATATTCATTATTATTATTATTTATTTATTATTTATTTATTTTTTTTTCAAGGTTACTACCGAATAACGGTAGTAGAGACTTGTCTTTTTCATGACAGAAGTTGGTAAGGTGGAGAGGATTATCGATATAACTAGAACTTGAGGGCTGACTTCATTATATTCATGCAAAGCAACCGCTCGCGAAGTGCACTTTGAATGAGGAAATGTTCATGACGTTGTTTAACAAATGCCGCGTCTCGACGGCACAATCTTATGCACCGTCTGAAGGGCGACGAGGGTTGGAAATGAGCAATGAGGGAATTAGAGTGTCAAGTTATTAGAGATGGAAAGCTCGGTTGTTGTGCACCGCTGTAAGGGATTGTGCGTTGTGAAGGATTGAGGGCCTTTTGCTGAGAAGGATTCAGACGGAAGAGGGAACTACGTTGTCAACATCACAATACAGCGAAGCAGCCCCCTCAGAGCACGCCCGTCGAGCTTAGGATCGATCCTGAGGCATCGTCCTCCCTTGTCGCTTTTCCACCACTTCATCCTTCAGTCAGAACAAACGTCTCCCCCCTATGCCCCTTTCTGGATTTTCGTCCTCTTTCCCATTAAAGGCCCATCCCGGTTCCATTTGTAAATGAATTCCCTTAGAAACACTTCGATCCTTCCCCCTCTGAGTTCTCGGGAACAGGCCGCAATAGTCTTCACATCTTCACAATGAGAGCGCTGCGGGAAGGAAGACTGTGGATGGCTCACTGTGACCACGCCTCCGCCTTCTGTCTTCCCAACTCTCCAACTAATTCACCATTTCCCTAATAACTGGGGTTAGTACCCATTCATCTGTTTTCAAATCTCCCCCAACTACGTGGTGCAATACAATGCCCACCAGGTTTGGATCAGGGAAAATAAAATGTATGGTATTTTTAGTACCCTTGCTGTCAATCAAAACCAGAAACGACTTCCTTGTGGTAAGACGAGACTAACCTCGGAAGACCGTTGTAACTACCTAACTTGTGCATGGCTAGTGGTGGGGTTCGGAAAGTCTCATTTGTGAAACATGTAAAACGCATAGTAAAAAATTGTCTAAAAGACATACATTTCAGATTTGTTTACCCATCTTGCGGTCCTGTAAGCCTCATCTCTAGAATATCACCAGGTAAATTAAAAAAAAATGAATTAGTAAATCAAAATTAAATAGTAATACAATAACGCTTTTAAAATCTGTAAACAGAAATCACGTCTACGCTAGTGGAAAAACGAAAGATACCTTTTTGATAGAATGAAAAATCACAATAGTTGTATGTAGAATAACCTATCATCTCCCGTTTTTTCTCCACAATGCAGCTTTAAGCCCTGAGTTAAAGTTGATAATCGAATAAGAACGTGCCTTTGTTGAGTATTGGGTTGCCCCAAAGATCCTCAGAAAAGAAGGATATTTAGTAACAAAAATGCCAAGTACAACGGCTCTTGTATGCAAATCTTATTGTGTGGATCGAGCGAGGAAACGGGAAAAAGGAGGAAAGTTACACAAGGAAATGAGAAGGCGCACAGAGGGCCTCGACGTAGTAAACTACCGATAAAATATAACAGCGCTCTCTATTGTCGAAACCCCCGAAAAACCATCCACCCTCGACTCGTGCAGAAACGGGCCACCCTTTTAAAACGAGAAAAATGTCCCATTTGATATACACAAATAGGGATTTGCGTTGGGAGCACAAAGCGGTGAAAGGGCATTAGTATGCCGCTCCCCACTTCAGGCTCCTTGTGACGGCATTGGGGGGTTTCCATCTCGTATTTTTCCCAGTTCTGGGGAGGAAGGAGTCTGGCAAAGGAAAACCACCCCCACGAGCATTCGTTTTTTGGAGAAATTGTATGCATATTGTTCTTTAGATCAAGCTATTGCACGTAGAGGGCAGAAGAGGGTAAACTAACATCCTAAGATGAAATACCCTCCATAGGCATTAAACGGTTGAAAGAGACGGCCTAATATTGATTTTCTTGGTCATCGTGCAAATCGCTGATCATGTTTAATAACTAGGTAATCACTCATGTCCAATAATACTATAAATTTTCATTTAAAAAAGGAAATAAATTCATTCTGAACTTTTATCCGAACAACTTCTGGCCTAGATTGGTGGAATAGAAATTGAATGGTCTCGGAAATTCTGAAAAATTGTACACATGAAATCCATTTAGCCTTGATGACGGTGAACATGACTTTAGCCCGATCGCTGCAAACCGAGGGAGCCAAGGGACAAAATAGGTATTTTGGATGGCTGTTGCCGACAAACCCCGACGTCCATTTATGACTGTGGAAGGAAAACCCACATGCTCGACTAAAAGTAGGACTGTAGGATTTTGAAATTTTGGAGGAAAAATGTATCTGTAATACATTTTACACATTGATTACAATTGAGCGCATCGAGTAGGTACATTTTGTGGTAATCATCGCAAATCATCGATATTTCATGAAATTATCTATTATTACTGGGCCATGCAGGTTGCTTGTTTTGACTTATTCATGTACAATTTCGCAATATTTTTCATCCAACACCTTTGCCAAATAAAATGACTTCTTTCTGATTATGTAGTTTCGACATTTACGTCATGATAAGAAATATTTGAGTGGTCTAATACAAAACTTTTTCTATTTTCATTATTTCCTAGTAAGCAGTTTTTGTGATGACGAAGTAAGCATTGAAATATACGCGTTACATCGAACCATGAGACAGCCTGATAGGGCCTCAACATTTAGGGATCGTGATTGTGTAACGCATTTTAATGCTCTTGTTCAAAAATAAGACGTTTAGACACAGTAGTAGGAATCATAATGTTTGTCACTGCAAAGCAACAAAGACCGAAAAGAATGTTTTTTTCAATTCCATTCATACAATTGGTTTTTCTTTTTCTACTTTTTTCCGTAGAAAATGCGATGGAAGCTTTGAAGAGGAAAAATGTGAATATTAAGGTTGAAGCGCAGAAAGCTACTGTAAATTATAAAGGTGGTTATAATCAACAAAAGGTAAGTGAATACAAAGAAGAGCTATAGAAACAACGGTAGGTGAGTGGGGAGGTGTGGGGGCACCAGCTCTGTTATGATTGGCCCACGCCTGTTCCTGCCCTTTCACATTGAAAGTGAAGGGAAACTAAAAGAGGACAAGGGAAGAAAGAGGCAAGAAGAGAGGACGAAAGGACAAATCTTTCACATGATAATGGCAGGAATAAAGGGCCTAGGGAAGAAAAGGCGAAGAAAAGGGCCAGAGCTACCCCCATCCCACTTTCCTTTTTAACCCTTTCATCAAGTTTTCTTCTGTTGGATAGTCCCGCTTCCACTTCCCCATTTTATCCCACCCCCTCACATCGCAAGGTTTCCCGTTTTCCCCTTTGTGTACCCAGCCTTTGTTGCTCCCTTTTTCCTTGTGTTGAGGGTACAGGAGGAAAAAGGGGAAAACCTGGGGGAAAAGAGAAGGTTTTCTCCCAATGAAAAGGCGCCAACCCAAAACTTCAAGTTTCCCTCGTCTCTTTTCCACTCGTTTTTATTGAAACTACCGGGAAAGAAAAGTACGAGTGAAAATGGGAGGTGTGAGAGAGGTAGTGACGGAGACAATTCTTGCAGCAGAAGGAAAGGAATCTTGCAAGTGCACGTCGTAGAGTTAGCTTTGTAGAGGTCCTTTTTCACTTCATCTCATCTAAGACCGCTTCTAACCTCTTCAGAACAAAAGCAGATTTAATCCGAACGACCGATTTTGTACAGTAGAACTCTCAAAAAGGAAAGCGCCGAAATACCCAGCAAGGGCAGAATGAGCAAGAAGGTCAGCAGAAATCCCTTCAATTTACTCCCAAACTCGTCTTTTTAGGAAATTTTATGGCGAAAGCACGATTATAATACACTACGTACTCCCCTAACGATCGCTAAAGGAAAATCCCACGAAGGTGGATTTGCTAACTCCGGATATTTTTAAAAAGCTCTGCCACTTGAAAGGGCACATAATGTTTGCACACAAAGCTTGATATCCAAATAACTTTTGGTCGAGTGACTTCACACTTTGATGAAAAGGAAAACCTAGTCTAGTATGAAGATGAAAATGAATAGAAAAGAAAACCAGAAACGTGAACGATTCCATCGGTAAAAGGAATAGGTACGGGCAAACGAAAAAAAAAAAAAATCTTCGTAAGAGTTTCAGTTTTTGTTACCTTCGCCCAGGTGCCTTTCAGAGCTCGAAACTATAAATCTCAACTTAAATAGTGATAAACTTCAGAACAGGTAGCTCAGTGGAGGAGGCGAGAGGTTTTTTGCCCGTTCCTTACGAAAGGACGTTCATTCATAAGTTGATCCGCCCATTCTCGAAAAATCCCGGGCAGTACGGACAAATCCTGATGAAGGGTCCGTGAGCACCTTCGCCTCGTGAAAACCCATCAGGTAAAAGTCGAAGGGCAAATATGAAACATTGTGCAGACCGGTGCACTTCCTTTCCTGCCAGCTCCCAGCCGCTATCAACAGCGAACAACGGCAACAGAAGTTCGGTGTACACGGATGTCTCGGCAAACAAAACGAGCGAGAGAAGTTTGGGATGTGAGTACACATGGGGGAATGAAAAGGAAGCACGGAGTTACTGGGGCGGAATAAGACTCATCTTGTCTTCTGGTTTATTGCCTGCGACAGGTATTCGTACCTTGCACGGGTTCTCCCCGAACGTCTAACTCGAAGGTGAACTTCCATCGTAATTATTATTTTCCGTAATAACACTCCTCTTCATCGCACAACGACAACTTGTGCTTGGAGACTGAGACGAAGTGACAAGTCGTAATCATTTGTTCGCTTTCTCTGTCGCCAAGACTAATCTTCTCGACAGGAACATTTCATTGTCCTTTTCGCTCATCCCTGAACGAAATGTTGACACCGCTAAAAGCAATTATTGCAATCCGTTGTTGCGAGCCAGATTTTCAGGCAAAACCCAAAAAAGATATGTCATTCGTACTTTCAGGCAGAGATGGGCTTCCCAAGTTGTTTCCCCACGCAATGGAATTGCGCCAAATCTCATTTCCTACATTATTCTAGTTTACGTAAGAACTGATCATCCAAATGGAATAAATCCCACCAAAATTAAAAAAAAAAAATCCTCAAAAATTCCAATTTTGGAAAAAATTCAAATTCTGGTTTGACTCTTGTTGTACGTTTATCTATTAAATATTCAATGTTTGCAAGCTATGGGGCAAAATAGAACATTTTGAGTAAAATTCTCATCAAAATTTAAAGTTTAGTAAAATGCGTCTAAAATTGCAAATTTTGGTTTATTCTTATTCAAATTCATATGAATCAGATGTATTCGCAGTTACGAATATTAATAAACCACACCGCTGATTTGGACTTTTAAATATAACACATACATGTGGATAGGGGGTGAGGGGGGATGGATCACCAGCAAATAACCAACTCACTTTTACCACACAACTGCTACCCCATCACGTCCTTCGCAAGACGTAGGAGACCGTGCCCTTGCCGCTCATCTGAAGGATAATATTGTAACGAAATCCAGGATGCAGCTGTGGCATTCTTCGATAGGACACGTTTACTTTGTCGTCTATTGTCACAAAATGTCAGCTATTGTCGCCGGTACAATAGTTGTAGGTTCCTTCGGCGTTCAATATCCGGCATTTAGAGTCACGCCTTCCCATCTAAATGGGCACCGCTCAGGTCTCCATATAAGCTCAGCGTGGGTAACCTATTAGTTCAGATACTATTGGATTATCGGTTGAATCCAGAGAAAGAAAATAGGAATTTAAAACTGTGTGTGAGCTGTTAAGGGAGAAATTAAAGAACTAGGAAATTTTGTTAAGGACCGCAAACGTTTAAATAAACACCACCCTTCTATTTTTTTGCTATCTCACAATAATGAATGAGTGGTTTGTTAGAAACTTATCCAGACCTGGAACTGGATTTTCACACCCAAATTTGAAGAATCATTGCGTGCCTCCAGTGATCATGCCCAGGGCCATTACGATAAAATATGGAGAAAGAAACCAATTTTTCGAGGGCCTGTGCGGGTTGTTTTTGGACTATGAACGTTTGCTAACCTGTAAAGAAACTGAAAACCTCGCCGGGAGCGAAATTTCCAATTCTAATTAGATTAAAAACGATACATTCAAATTACAAACAACTACATATGTATGTACGAAGAAATACGGTGGAATCCCATGGCCCATTCTACCAATATTTCGACGTCGGGGGGTAAACAAACGTCCGTAACTCAATTAAAAATATATGATTTTTGTACAGTGCAAACACCATACAGGTACCGAAAGCGGGTCCCCATTTTGTGATTATAAAAAGGAATTCCGCTGAATGTGAAATCCAAGTGAAAATATCTCTTTGTTCACTTCAGGCAGCATTAGTTAAACGCTGTTTCTCATGAGCTCCTATACAAATTGTCGTGGAACAAAAGTAGCTTCTTTTCATATAGCGGTGGCTTTTCGGATCACTGAGCTCAGTAAGAAAGTAAGCCTCACGCACACACGTTTGTGATTTAATGAGCCACCCAGGCCCTTTCAAATGTGGAAAAAAAACCTCTGTCCCGTTCACCCTAGAAATATTTACCACTGAAAGGGTATAATAAGGGTAGAGTCCTATTCTTTTACCCCAGAACTCGCCCTCCCCCACTGTCCTTGTCCTTTAACAAAGGATAACAGGCGTTAAAACATTCTGGAAGCCCTCATTCTTGTCAAAGAGTTCGGGAGCCAAAGAAAGGAAGAAAAAATAAAACCTTCAAGACCCTCGAAATATAAGGGTTTCGCCGGGGGAGTTACAGGCGTTATAATTAATTACGGGGGTGTTTTCATCGGAAAGCCATTGTTAGTTTCACAGAGTCATTGTGGAAGCTCGCCCAAGGCTCCCCAAGGCACATATCGTGCTCATTACGGTTCCACCGGGCCTCTTTTGTGGGCGGCAGGCAAAACGATGCGGCAAAAAAGGTAAAGAAAACTTCTCAACAGTAATAAGTATTGTGGGACCTTTTCTAACTCTCATTGTCCCCCTTTGGAGATCTGAAAAACCTGTTATTTGCCACTGACATTTTGTTTCGTTCAATTTCGAGCCTCGTTACGCGTGACAGTTGAGGTGTGTTGATGAACAGCAGATGGCAATGAAGGGAGTTGTCAAGATCGTTTTTCGGCGTCTGCATTTACTGGCAGCCCTACGGAAGCACTCCAGTTCTAATAAAATCCAGGTGTAAAGATAAAGTGTCATAAGACGTTAAGATTCTTCAAATGGTTGCTCCCAAATCTTTAGTCACGTGCAAGGGCTTTCCCAGCTTTCCCCTTTTTGCTTGGTATTTGTCAAAGATGGGGGATCCCTCATGACGCTGAAGACTCAGATAAGTACAGTCAGTTCATCTAAAGAAGAGATTCTGGTCTGGTTTGATCCAATGGCTGCCTCATTGGAATCAACTGTCCTTCGCAGGCTAACGTAAATAGCATTATTTTTTCATTTCGCTCTTGATCCATTCAAGTTTTACAAGGGCGCGACTGTTGAGGGTTAATTTTCCATTCCCTGTTCTCCTTCAAGCTTTTATAACAATAACTATTATATCTAATCTAAATTTGTTCTATCTTCTATCTTTCAGATCCTTCACAACTCTAAGTGCGATATTGATGACGGAAGTGTTTTATCATGTCATATCATACTAAAAATGAGAAGACCTCCTCGCTATCCCTATAGTGTGACGCAAATTTTAGAGTTTCTTCAAGGACTCTGCAAATTGGAGGATTTGGAGATATCAGGTAAAAAAGGATTATTACAAATAAATCAGTCACGTTTTAGTGCGTCTTTCACAATAAATTAAAACTTTATTCTTGACCTTTAGAATCGCGTATGTTCAACGGATTTGCCATTATTTCTCTTTCATGAAAGAAATCCCATGAATGAAAACCCTATAAATATAACCTGTTAGTGCCCGAGGGGGGTCTCGACGTTTTCATTCATAACATTGTCATTTCGTGATTCAAGGACCGAGATGCTATCTAGGATAATGAAACATTGTCGTTTCTCAGAGGTTTTTCTGCCTTGTAAGTGATCAGTACTAAGCACGTTAAACACGTTAGTTGAGAAGAAAAATCTGAACTCATTAGTGAGTTAATGAGGTGAGGTGTTATGCTGTAAGCTGTACGGTGCGGATTTAGATTGATATTGTTCGCGCGATAGACAGGCTCTCTCTCGCAAGAATGATTCAAATTGTAATAATCAAAATTTGAATGCGAACCTGGTTCATTACCACGTAGAAACAATGGCCGAAGGGTGCTCCCATCTCAAGACGAGACAATGGTCGAGGAATGTTTTGCTGCAAGTGGCGGGGGTCGAGGGTTCAAATCTCCGGAAGTGGTGGTTGTTGCCATTTAACCCCCATCTCTCCCAATCCGTTTCCTTTTCATAAACACTAGCCCTGCGGCCCTTCGGGGAAACCACCCTCTCCATTCACAAATCCTGCCCTTTACCCTCGATAAGGATTTGGACCTGCTCATCCGCCCTCCATGCCGCATGCCCTTGGCCACTTTACTTCAATTTCAGTCTTCTCGCCCTGGACGATAGCCCAGTCATTGTAAAGGGCGATCTCTAGGGGGGAGTGAAAAGTGCTATTGAGCTAATAGTCTTCGAAAATGTTTCCTTCGTGTTGACACCTAAAAAGTCGCTTTTTGGGATGGATCCCAGCAGCCGCCAATTTAGCATCCAATTTTACACTTATAACTAGGTGTACTGAGGTATCAATCCTCCATTGAAATCATTCTTTTTACACATCATCAGACCCAATACAGTTTAAATGGACACGTACATTATTTAAAAATAGTCACAAAACCCTGAAAATGTTTATACAATTACAAAATTGTTATACAATGCAATTAATTTTCAGAGTTGCTACTGTACCTGTACCCTGCACCTTGCTCGTCTGTAACAGGGTCACCACACCATGAGTGATTCGTCGTTAGGGAAATTTTTACTAGGTATTCTCTCAAGCTACGCTAACTGGAATGAATCCTTTTTATTATTATTTATTTATTTTTTAAAATTTTTTATCTGGTTCTTTTGTCTGTAGAAAAGTAAAACCTCTGTAAAAGTAAGAATATGAGAAATTTTGGTGAAGAACAGAGCGGCCTGTTCGGCTCCGTTCACATCACATAAGATCGTTTTGTGTTCCTCCTATCAAGAGAATTGTTAAGAGAACTGGAAACAGGGCTCTCGTGATATCTAATGAAGTTCTTTCGGATTGACCCGATTGCAAATTATTGATTGCTCGAAGAACAATAGCTACACAACATACTTACCTATAATACATTATCCCTTAGTGAGCGGCAGTAGAAGTGAAAAGGCACGAGTCGCATTCGGATTGGTGTCTATGTTTTAGATATCAAAAATTTCTCCCCATTATACTAAGAATCCGTTTCCGATTTGAAAGTTATCGCTCCGAATCACAAACGTTAGTTGTTCGAATGAATCATGTGCATCTCCTAATTAGTGCTGATCTGGCTGTAACTTGTTTAGTCACATCGAGCCATGATGGATTTCGAATTTCATTCTGAACATTTTAAAATATCCGAAATTCCTGGGTTTGAAATCTTTGCTTTTAAAAACGTGAAAAAGTACAATTTCAGTGAGGAAAAAAACTTTACACAAAACCAAAGGTATATCATTTCCCGAATAATAGGCGAAATGGCTGCTAATATCTGTACGGACTCGATATAAGAAAACCAAGTTCTTGTTATCTAAACGCTAGCGCTACAACTCTCAAGGAAAATTTTGTTTTAGCAAGGGGGTACGCAACTGCCAGCCTCTACGCAGACGAATATTAATCGACATGCCTTCTTGAAGAGCTCTTTGTCGTAACCAACGGTCGTGTGAAAACGAGAAGATATTAATGGTTCGAAAAGCCTGATAATATTTATGTTCCTTCAATTAGGAAGATATTATCTGCGCGGTTAATAGCTAGATGGCAAGGAGCACACTCTCATCGATGAGAGGGCATACGGTAAAGCTGCATCAAAGATAACATCGACAAGGGGGGTGACATAAGATTAGATTCAGAAACCTAATTTAACTCGAAGGGTTTCCTGGTCGATGTTCACCTCTCAGCGTGTCGTAGAAAAACCGATGGCATCCAGAATTCACATCGGAATCATCATTCAGAAAATACTTTGAGGACATTTGAGAGGTAGAGAAGTTGCCCTCACTAAGACCCTTTGGAAAAAAATCTTTTTGTGCAGAAGATCAAACGAAGAAAAGAGCCATTCGTTTTGTATTATGCGTAGACGTAGGTGCCCACTCAACTTTCCACGCGAACGGTTCAGGGTTTTCGTCTACTAATTAAAATTGAATGAGTAACACTTGAATGATTGGGTGAATCAATTTTTCGTTGGGAATCTCAGCTCATTCCGAATGGTCGGCTCGTAATATATTTATCGTAGACGCGATGAAGAGTGAGGACTTGGCAACAGCAAGACTTTGATTTTATTCTTCTTTTCACGCAAATTACTCGAACGATATTTGAAACGTAAATCATGGAAGAAGTTGGAGGAAGTCAAGGTAAATACACCAAAGACGTCACGACGAAGGTGTTTTACGCAATAAAAACCAAACAAATCTCGAGCTGAGGAGACCCACGCTAAATATTATGTCGGGAATCCAGTAATGTGTCCTAATGTAAATGTGTATTATGTAAATTCGTAGAGAAGACGCATGAAATACCTCCTCAGCTCTCAAAACCTTCCCCTTTCGAAATGTTAATCGACGAACCCTCGGTCAACCGTGAAGTTTTTGTCAGGCTCTGAAACTCGAATTGAATGTGAGCACACGGACTTAATCAGTCTAAGTGAGTTCTCTGGTTAAGTCACGTGCCCTTCAAAGAGTTGTCGCGTGCTCTGGCAATTAAGGGGTGAGCGATTCAACCTAATGGAAATATTTTGTTTCGGTCTTTTCACATTTTCGTACGAATTAGTCGTTAAGGAGTTTCAAACGAATTCTAAAGGCCTACCAAATATAATCGAAAGACGCGTATTACTAATATTCTTCAGGAACTAGGTCTCAATTCCTCTGTCCTCAGTGCACAATTGTTTTGTTTTGAGCAATGCGTAAGAACTATTTCACGCTCCCGTTTTTCCTTCCTCTTATTATGTCATTCCTGGAAGCTCTGTTACAGCGCTAATCTTGTCGAATAGGTATCCTTCCAAGTGCATACTGCAGCTTGCGGTATTAGAGCTTACAACAGGCTCACAAATTTTTGAAACCGATAGGGGCGTGAAGGGCTTCCCTGCGTAATAATGTGTAACAATTAACAATCGAATCCAGCGGGGGTCCCCCACACGCTTTTTTCAAAACCCTGGCCGCCACTAATCACACACACGTGTGCATTTAAGCTTCCACCGAGGAAACCAGGCCAATATGTCTCATAAAGCAGTAGGCGCCTTCAATCATTGCCAATGGAAGGAGTACATTTCACTTCATTCTTACCTTTTTTCCACTTGGCAGGATACTTCACGCTTTTTTGTTAGACTCCTGGGTGATGCAGGATCACGTGCCTCAGCATGAAAACCGATACCCCATGTCGGCACTATGAGAGAGCGTTGTACCAAAAGGAAATCCTTCAATTTTGTCACACCAACATCTCACCTAGCACCAATGCGAAGCTCTTTCACTCATTTTGAAACAGGATAAACCGTTCTATTCGAGGATTTTTTTCTATTCCACACCTTCCGTCGCCTACTACCCTATTCTTGGCCCTTCACAATGCATCTCCAACACCTACGACCTGTAAAATTGTTTGAACCCTCCCGCGCCATCCCGTTTTTCTCCGCTACCATTGTACACCGTAATCCAACACATCTTTTCACCCCAACCACTATTTATAAAGGAAAAAGGGGAGAGCTGGGCTATTGTCAGTCTTTTTGAATGGCAAGAGAAACCTTTTTCACCATTCAAAGATTAAATATTTTCAGGCCTCCTCATAAAGGATGCGCGTGAATTATGAGCACACCATCGGCAGCTTTGCCATTTACCGAAAGAAATGTTTTCGAGTTCCTCTCTCTTGTCTATAAATCGAACTATGAATTTCGCCGTATTCTGAAGGGAAAACACTGCCGAGTGTTGGTCAACGACGATGTCCATTGTCCATCCCTATGCCAATGTTTAAATCAATTCATTGATCAGTTCAGAACGAACTCAGGAACATCGGCCATGTTTTTGCTTGAAATGGTGTAACTTGATTCATTTAAACTAAAACTAAATGCCTAAAAACTTTATATTGAAAAAAAAAAAAAAAGCTTACTGTTTAGTTTTGGTTTGTCATTCCCCTTATCCGTTCCCAATTATGGCATTATATCCCAAGTGGCTGGCATGAGGAGTATGAGGGTTGAACAGGAAGGTGGGGGTAGGGAGAGCGGTTATGACATAAGGACTTAAATATGTAGCTAGGGGAGAGACAGTGTAGCCAAATTTCAACATATTTCGGATAATCCTTGGAAATTCTGATTAGAGAACTAGGTCTCTTCTTGAAGACCTCAAATATTAAAAAAAATATTCTTTTTAAAATGTACAAGTCTAGCTTCCAAGTATCATACCTTTCGGTGTACAGCGATCGCTCCTAGAAAGACCAACTATAGGGCGCAAAATGCGAAATGTAAGATGCCTTTGTGTATTCTGTATGGGTTTTCCTGCCTGGAAGGCTGAAGAATATTTCGGATTTTGATTCCACTGTATTTCTACCCTAACTAAATTCTACGGTCGGTAACGTAACTTATTTTTTTATAGTTTGAGACCATAAAGCCGAATACACAACCTACTTGATGTGATCAAATTTGGAAACCCTAATTTAGATCCTTCCCGGAACTCGAAACTAAAACCGCAAACAAAGTAAAAGAGTTTTGGGTCCCAGGAGTAATTTAAGTTCTCAAGGGATATTGCGATATTCTGATAGGAAATTGCCTTACGTAAAGAAGAGACGATGTAGGGGAAGTACGAGGAATACCCGGTATAAGTGTCATTTGATCGGGACTGACACGCCATTACAACCGCGCATTATGACGATTGATTTGGAGATGGTTGATGCGGTGGATTCAACAGATCATTGTCATTTGAGATTCATAGATAGTCCATCCCATTCTTCATTCGATCGGCACCTCTCCAATAATTGGCAAAGTTTTAATTAGATTCATGTCCTCATCGAAGCCCTCGGACAAGGGAGGTTCGCAAACTACGAGAGACCAAACACTCAATTCAAATTTTCAGCAATTTCGGTTGATTGGCGGCGATGAAGCGCGTGAAAAGCACCGAGTGGCGACCCAAGTGTCCTGCAGGGCGGAATAATTTTGACGGTTTTCACACGGTTGATCGAGCCCTTCTATTAGTGGGCAGGTGCGCAAAACGGGCTTGATTTAAACCCAGAGAAGGCTGGCACAATGGACTCCTAACTTCCCATTCCCGTAGCCAGCCTGACAGCCGATTTAATGAAGTGCCTACTTTAATCAATAGATCAATCTTCTATTATACCGTTCAATGACGGCAGTGGATGTAGTGGCGGGTTTTGATCCTGCGGTTCTCTTTCGGCCAATGCGCTTTCGCCAATCATCCTTGACGGGCACAATAATCAAACTCCCGGTGTTCCCGGTCTGACTTTCATGTCGTGATGGTTTCAGGATGACGCCGGATGATTGTGCTCGGTGTAGATCTGGGTAGGGGGACGTGACTTGAAAAGCGGCGACTTGAAGTGATTGCTGCTCGAATTTTGACGGCTTGGTGAATACAACTAAAACGCGACAAGCTGTTTTCATTATTTTCGATAGCTACGCATCACAATTCACATACACCCCAATGGTGATAGTAGTGGTTCCGGTACCTCAAATCTTAATTTTCTTGTCAAATAATCCCAACTAATCTACCTCACGAGACCGTACCATTTTGTCCTCACCCGCCTATCCTATTATTTCTCTTAGAACTGTACTCCTTTTTGAAGAACATTTAAGAAAGAGAAAGGGATGGATTTTCAGGGATGTCCAGTTTCTAAAATTCGAAATTGGTTACAGAAAACGATGGCCAGGTAGAAGAAATCAAGACAAAATTCCTCTGTAGCTTGACAAGTCGTTGGATCTCGCTCACTCAATGTCATGTGCACATACAGAAATGAAGGATACCAATGAGCAAAGAGTAAACATTAATCTGATGCAAAAGGCGGAATAACAGAAGCCCGCCCAGAAAAGGGCAGACGATGAGGAGAGGTACAACAGATCTTGAGGGAATTTTCAAATACATTTGACGGAAAATCGAGGGAGAGATCAAGGGAATTCAGGCCAGGATACATGTGCAGGCTGACGCCATTCCCGAAGTAGAGTTCCCACGAAGAAGCGGATTTTGAAGGAACTGGAAAGATTGGTAAAGAAGGGAATAGTGAGAGAAGTAGATCCATCAAATGTCACCATTGATCCACCATGAATGTAGAGAACCCCAACGGCAAAATCCGAATTTCAGAGTATTTCGCTGAACTTTGGAGTCCCATACAAAGTTTGGTCAGGGATTCGTCAGATGTCAATATTGATCTGTCATTTTCCCTCACGCAATACACCGGATATGTGAAGATTAAATAAAACATCTTTCTTTTTTGATCTCGAGTTATTATACAAGTCATACATAATATGAAGAAAATATTATTTTCTTTTGCGTTAGAGTGTAAGTTTTCTTCGAACTGTAGCATCTTGTGGCTGTTCCCATTAATATTGTAAACCAGAGTAGTCCACGTATTTACTTGAATGAGGGAAGGAGTATAATTCATGAAGAGACGATGGACGGTTGAGTGGTTAATTATCAGAAAGGACGTGGGAGAGGATTGAGATAGGTGTCATTTCCGATGGAGCAAAATGCGGAATATCTATCGAAACGGGAAAATCCGAAAAGCTCAATTTCCACGAAGAGAGGACAGGCAAGACATTGTTTGAAAAGATTCAGCAGAGCCGAAACGAGTAGCTCCTGTGCCATAAACAGCGGAGAGAAATTATCCAGACTGGTGAGCACAAAGCGGAATAACAGGGAGAAGAGGATGAAAGGCTAAATATCAATTAGGAAAGGGCTAACAAGTAGCTTGGAGACATTTTACGGTCGGGGTAAGTAATCGTTTAATTCGAGTGGCAGTTATACGGAAGGGGTGGTAGGGGGTGGAGCGGGGGTGTTTCCACATGGTAGCGTGGTAGCTCGTTAGGTAGGTAGTCTATCTCCACTCCAAGAGGGTTTATGCAGAAACGTTAACAAGGGCTCTATGCTTGGGGCCCCCGCCACTTGTCCCAACTCTCCAACTCGGCGTTCTCCTCTACCAGCACAAAACCGTTTCCCGCGTTGGCTCCCCCATCTAGTCAGGTGATTCTAATTAGTTCGTCACAAAAACCGAGTCTCTCTCCCTTCTACCCTCTGCCTTATCATTGGAAAAATTCTCATGAATCGTACAACGTCGGATAGGTAGGTAGTAGGTTTACGTGAATATGGAGAATTAGGGATCATCCTCAACCATTTGATAAGCTACAACTTATATGAATAAAACACATTGAGCGAATGCATACAGAACGTTATTCGTCTCATATTTGGGGCACCATTCGGAGCCATGGGCAGAAAACTACATCAAAAACACAAGCGATACTTCCTTTTGTGTCTATGTTCGAAAATATTGTAGGTACCTAGGAAGGAAGGAAATACTACCCTCGGAAATTATTTGAAAAATTTTGTGCCCAAAATCGTGATGAAATTGAAATCGAAATTGTGATGATACATAGTTGAATAGAAGAAACAATCCGAGACCTCCCTAGGCTGTTCTTTCAGTATTGGATTAAGCATTGGTGAAAACTAACCATATGAAGAAATATATATATTTGCAATAGGTGTCAGCCACGTATTTTGTGGTATTTATGGGCTAACACTTCAATGATTCCATAGGACTATGACTTCTTCTCACTAGTTCCTAAGCTTGGCGGAAGCACTACTTCGAACTTGCCGCTATGGAACAATATTCACCAAAATGTAACGATTTTTTTCTTTAATAAAAGTGCATGTATACATTTGTATGTATACATTTACCTATAGGACCCATGAAACGCTGAATCTAATAAGGTATGATCATCCACGTCCAATTTACTTTTAGAAATGAAATAGAAATGTTACAATGAACGAAGAAACGCAAAACTGTAGTATCTATTGATTCAGCATTCGCAGGAGAGAGTATGGTATGACTTTAAACAAGATATTTTGGAAGAAATGAGAAATATAGGTGCCTAAACATCTGTTTCTATTAGTTGGTCAAAGATTAATAATTTTGTGTTGGTGCCAAGTCCACATAAAATGGATTGTGTCCCCACGGTTACACTGGAGAATACTTTCGTCCACAAGAGGAAATGACGGGAAAGAAGATAAAGCAGAAGCTACAAGCCGGAAAGGAGAAATGTGGGAGGATTTAAGTGAATTAGGAGACAATGGCGTGGGTAGAGGGAAATGGAGGAAAAAGAAGTGAGAGCCCTGGAAAGCCCTAATGTTTGGCCTTCTAATGACACAGTGGGCGGTGCGGACGGGGGTGGTGCGGCCCCTCAATATATCACTAAGAGGAAGGAAGCACTTCCACCCCCTTGCAGGGAAAATTCTGTGGGACTACAGTACAAAACGAATCGTGAGGCGGCCGGGGAGCTGCAACCCCCTCTTCACTCTCAGCTGAACCGCAAAGTGAAATATGATGTTAGCTCCGGAGATTCACGAAATATATTAATACATCAACCCTCTCACAACCCCCACGATGTATTTATGATTTATGTAACGTCTTATCGTAGTTTTCTCCTTACTCTTCTATCCGCCTCCGAGGAATGGGGAAAAATTGCGGAAAACTTGTCAGCGCATAAATAAAGCGTCAAAAGGACAGATGCAAACAAGGGGAAAATACAAGGTACGACAGGGAATCTCTGGCGGCAGAAGGAGGTGGCTCCAAACAACTGATATTTGCCCTGCAGAGGCGATCGCCCATTTATCTATTCATTACATTCCTCTAGGACCGCTTGTGAC
The DNA here is from genome assembly GCA_019603395.1 of Cyrtorhinus lividipennis. NCBI lineage: Eukaryota > Metazoa > Arthropoda > Insecta > Hemiptera > Miridae > Cyrtorhinus > Cyrtorhinus lividipennis. The sequence continues at coordinate 5,240,082 of CM034008.1, forward strand.
TCAATTTGGTTTCCTCGTTGTTTTCCTGGAGGCTGAATTTTATACCGTTATACGTACGTTTTTTTACGACTCTTTTGTCATTTTGATTAAGATCAAGGTAAACTTTTCGTGTAGAGTCTCGCATGATCATCTTTCCACAAAATTTCGAGATTTTTTCCGATCATGACCATAAATTTTGGTCTCAGAACCATGCAATTCTGTAAACATCAAATACCTACTGAAAATGTTTGAAAATTGAACTATTTAAAAGTGTATCGCTAGCAATACTTACTTACATCTTCCTAGCAGCTATTTACATCCGGCATTCTGCCTCCATTGAGGCCAGCCGGTAGATCATCACTACCGACGCCATGATTTCTGAAAGCTTGTTAATAAAAGTTATTCAACAAAATGTGGGAACGAGATCTCGGTACTTAAAGAATACATTTGAGATAGGGTAGCCATATGATACCTCATTCAATCCCACTTGTCCCTGTCCTTATCCATGTCTAGACGGATTGGAATGAGCATTACGTCTCAAAGTTCCCAGAAATTCCAGGGAATAAAGGAAAATATCGACAGTCTAAGCGAATAGTGATGAGCGTAAATTCAGTTGGTTAGACCACCGGTGACAGGTGTGATCAGGTTTAGTCTAGATTAATTTTCAAGGAAAGGAGGAATAACAAGTGCCCTCTTCCCCATTAGGTTTTTAAGAACTGATAACCGCCTATGATATTTCCGTGTAGGATAATTCATCCACGTAGGGAAGGAATATCTTAGTACTCGCTTTGCCTAAGACGTTTCAGCAAAAGACTCCTTTCGCAGGACTGTTGAGCACAATAGAAGTGGGTGAAGAAATGGAAAGTGGAGGACACAAGTGGGGTGTCTTCCTGTTATGGTACCCCTATAAAATGCTTGTAGGTTCAGTGATGCCCAGCTAATTGGCAAGTATGTGCATTTACTTATGAACCAAGTTCCAACAGATCCGCAGCCACATCCACCCTATGGCTCGTAGCATGCATGAGACCGCGAGCCATAAAAAGAGGCGTGTTAGTACAGAGACCTAGCACAGCAGAAAAGAAAAAGACCTCCTGCCAAACACGGCACCTCCACGAGGTCCATACTGGGCTGCCAAAAGCATGTGAACGCTGGAAGAGGGAGGGGTGCCTGATGTACGGAGCCATAGCCCTAGAGCCATAGTGCAGGGCTCCCACATGGTTTAGCACAAAAGAATGACCAGGATAGACTGTAAGCCTTGCGGCTTCTGGCACAGTCAGGTACATACATCAGGTACATACATCAGGTTAGACCACAACTTCTGGTGGAGAAATAAAATAAACAAGAGTAACAACTCAAGTCACGGATCCTCGTAATTTATACTACTCCCCAGTTTCTGCTTAATTTGGAAGATGAATCGGCTGAATTCACCCCATTTCCTACTGTATTTTCAAAACCGGTCGATCTCCTTTTTCCACTTACTTCCATTATGTTCTAAATCATCTAGATATTAGAATTTGGTGGTTTTCTACAAAACTTTTCCAAACAAAGCAATCAGAGACCCATCCAAATCACAGGATCACATGAGTGAATATAATAGATAAGCGATAAGCAGGCAGGAAGCTTCTTGTTCGTGTCAGAAGCACGTGAATAACTAAATTTCAAGTTCAATGCCTGACTTAACTTCTATCCCTTCAAACTTGAGACTTAAACTCAGTAACTCAAAGACGCAGTAGGAATCATGGAGTCACTTCTGGAAAATAAAATACCGTGGAACGTCGGAGATATAAAATTGAACAAGAGTGGGAAGGAGTAAAGGACCGGAATCCACGCTTTGTAAAAATGAAAAATAATTGTTTTCGAACTTCTTAACAGAACATTGCTGCATCAAAAATGTTCTATATTTGAGTCCAGCAGAGGAAAAAGGAGTATTTTAGCCTACAAAATCTAGCCTTCGAGAAAATCTCGTTACCACAAAAAATCATGAAAAATTTGTCTTAGTATAGTTCAACAACCCAAATCAGAAAAATAATAAATAAATAAAAACCTATAACCATATCCATTATTGAAAATTGATACATTCTTCTTTATATTTCAGTTATACCTGTATCCACGAAAATGAAAATAATGTTGGAATGCGAAAAAAATCGACACAATTATCTCAAGAATCACACGAACTTACTACATGTTGCTTACTATCATAGTACGTACGAAGGATCAAAAACAAAAGTGGTCATTGCTCGGAGGAATAAATTAAAACTTCTTTGAATTCAGTCTTCGTGCTGAGTCCGGAACTCTTCCGCGGAAAATATGACTTTTTTTCACCTTTGTTTCCTCACGGATGTTGGAAAAGAGAAGAATAGTGCAAAGGGACCTTTTCAATGCGACAACGACTATCGGTCCACAAAGGGGATGAGCTAGAAGCACAATGTTATTCTTCGTGGCCGTCCCTGTCCCATTGAAAAGCGTTCGGTTGAGCTTCCAGCACGAAAATGTGGTAAATTTGCAAATGCGGGCTTTGTTCGGGGGAGAGTTCAGATAAAAGGAAAGGACATCCGGTAGCTGTTACTGACTCCGGCACAAGGGAGGGCTGTCCCTTTTTGCCTTCAACGAAAGAATCGATTGCCGATATAACCCAAACAGTCAAACTAGTGGATTCAATTACTGTTCTGGCAAGATAACGTTTCCCTCCCTTCGATCCAACTCCCGAACTTCCCTTAATTATTCTGATGGGCATCTTAGACAAGTTTCAATGCGAATAATGGCAACAGCGTTCGACAATAGACGAAAAAGAAAGAATGGTTTCACAATGGGCTTCAAGCATTGTCTCGACTAGACTTCGCAGTTGTTCAACCCCATTGTGCAAACCTTATAATGGAGCTTCCCTTTTCATTTTGGACGTCATCTTTCTCTTGCCCTTCTGTTTTCCTTGTTATTGCCCTTGATTACTACGCGTCGCTTCCACTCGTCTCCTTTTGTGAAATCTCTTCGAAAGTGATTGTCTCCCCGCCTCTTCTAATAACCCTGATGGAATTTTCTTCTGCCTTTCCTTCTCCATTCTACCTGAGTCCTCTTTGTCTTTATCCGTTCATCTCGCTCGCTATTTTCCGTTCTCTTGATTAATACGGCGCCCTTCCTTTTGCCGACTGTAAAACAATCCGTTCTCTCTCCCATTTTCTCGTCAATTGGGTGGGAATAGCTGACGTCTGTTCATCTTTACCAACGACAACGAATTATTACGGAGATCTGGGGCAAGAAATAGATTTATCGATCTCCTTGTCATTATCATTGAGGGAGACGTTCTGCCACCCTGGCCTATTACACCGATGACAAAACGTTCAAGTAACTACATGATTCAGTAGATGATGTTTCATCGATGATCACATTGAATTATGAGTGAACAATATTCCACCAATAAGTACTCAATGGCAGTTAGTTAGTAATAGAGTATACTTGCAAACTGATTATTGAAATTCATTATTGGAGAAACTAGAGAACAAACGTGCTGGATATAGAAATAGAATAATGAACCGAATATAGACTAATTACGTGGAGTTATGTAGAAATGCAGAGTAAAAATTATTCCAGTTTAATCTATTCGTAATTCAATAAGTAAATATACAAAATGAAATTCAATTATTTAAAAAACAACCTGTAGGTAGGCATTCTAATGATGCATGGCTCGTGAATACGTCCGGAGGTAAGAACTCTATCGGACAGTATTTTTAGTTTTACGATCGTTTACATCCAAAGGGATGCTATAATGGTCTCACTATTCACAAGATCATGCCAGTTGAATATCAATCAGCAAACAGTGCACGTGCGGAGTTAAATGTAGTGCAAAAAGAATTTCCTTTTTCCAGCTAGAAGTACTATCAAGGGGAAGGAACCGAAAGGGACACATCAGAAAGGAAGAAAAAAGAAGGAAAAAAAAATCTGGAAAAATTCTGGCAGACAGACATTTAGCTCTATAACTCCCTCTTAACAAATGGCTTTCCTGGTCGAAGCATATTGTATTTGTCTTCAAAAGCAATGGCCCGTGACGGTGTATTATGTAATTAGGGACTCTTTATCCACCAAACAAACAACCCTAGAATATGGTAACATCGGCCCTGCACGAGGGTGAAGGTTGCACTTAAGGGTAGTGGGAAGGGAGAAACATACATAAATCATAAAGCTATTGTCGCTTCAAGCTACTACGACGCGGCTCTCTGGGGGCAATCACATTAGCATTGTGCGGTACTATGGGCCGTAAAGAGTGGTGAAAAGAAAAGGCGGTAGATGGCGATGGACGGCGTTTATGGCTTCCAACACAGTCGAAATCACTTTAGTCGTACAAAAGATACCTTTTATCCACAAAAGGTGGCTGTGACAGCGCTTAACTCGTATGGTCGAGTCTAACGCTAAAGCCTCTACGGATCAAATACAAAAATTCGAATTTAACTATATACCCAGTACATTTATATATTTACATAACAAATTCTGGATTGATTCGATTTATAGTTGCTGTGGACAGCCAGAGCATTACGGTAAAATTAAGGTCAAAATTACCCTCGAGTTAACCCAGTAAAGTAAAAGCGTAAGAGAGTGCGGAACTTTCTCTAAGATTATACTCCAATCAATTCACCGTCCAATATGTAATGCAATAAAGCCTGTGCTTATGCAAAAGCAAAACAAGCGTCAAAAGGGAATGTTTCGCTCAACGAGTCAGTGTTTTTACGCGGTAGAATGTGAGTAAAAAAAAAAAAGAAAGAAAATACGCAGGCCCACCGATGTAACAAAATTCCTCGGATTATGTGTTTTATGTTGTTTTCAAACTCACCAAGAGAACGCACAAGGGAATGTATGACATTATTGACGACTGTTGTTCTTCTATCGCTCACTCCAGAATGCTCATGAACCGTAATCAACGTTTTTTCTCACTGAATACCAAGGAGGTTTCGACGGGGTCTTGATTACCGAGGAGAGGAAACAGTTTTATTGGGGACCACACCACACAACTCAAAGAATGCTTGGTCCGCAACCTTTTACGAGGCTTTCAGAACGGAGTAAACGCACAAACAAGGGATGTGACGTCCATGAGACATACCTGAAGACCTTCATTATTTCCTTCATTGCAGGCTTTTGGCCAGTATAGGCGTAAGGGGTTGGTTCACCTATCTTGGAATCGAAACACCCAGACCATGACCATGTACATATCAATTAAATTTATCTTCATTGATGGCTCGTTCCTTTCATGATAGATTCTCTTTACAGAGAATAAACCGTTGTAAAAGAATCTCTGCAGCATTTTTTCGTTTGATTGCGATGCTTTGTCTTTAATGTATTTTTTGCCAGACGTGAGGAAGATACCTATTGTGAAAAACCGCTCTTGCTGGTCCAGTCTTGGATTCTTAGCCAACAATCGATTAAACTACTAATCAACCTCACAAACATTAGATTGAGTGCATAGGTACAAAAGTTTTTCTCTGCAACTTTTTCAAACATGATTTTACGATGTACAATGTGCAAATGTCATTCTCGGATTTTGTATGATTGGGCTAAACAGCTGAATGAAATTGAAAGAGACTAAGGGGTACTCATTAAGTTCTATAACAAGACAATTTTGTAGGGAAAGGGTGAAAAACTGCACGAGTAGCAAAAATTGTTTTCTAGTTTGTACCCCCCATGAGAAAGTACTCGTTAAAATTACATTCAGATCTCTGACATCACATTGAAAATTTAACCGTTCACAACGATCCTCTCAACATGATTGTCGTTCATAATGGCCAGACGTAGCTCTTTCGACGGGTCCAATGATTCTGATTTAGTTTAGTTGTTTGGCGAACAGAAAAGTGAGGATTAAAAGATGGGCTATTCCGATGTACCAGAACATTATTTTATATTTTATTGATCATAAACACAGTAGGTTCCCGGTTTGTTCCACAGATAAATTTTCCCAACTCTGTCAATAAGAGTTACTTATGATCGTTGTAGAGATCTTGAGATGACTGCAGAGAGACTCCAAGTTGTGCAATGGTTTCGTGCTGTGTGACAGTAAATCCTCAGTATTCGTGTACTATCCGCGAAGACGGGAAAAACTAGTAGAAGCAGAAGAATAAAAAATCTCTCCCTCGAGACCATCATAAACCAGGGGGATGTCACTGAAAGGAAGGGTCGAGAAGAGTCACAATCAGAATTAATTATGAAGAAAATAATTTCAGAAAGTCTTAAATAATTCGTTTCGCGTGCACCCAGAGCTACGCCAGACAAGGCGATAAATAGGATTTAGAAGAGGAAGTAAGGTTATGGGACGCGGCTGCGGGTTACAAAAGCGACAAGGGGTTATCAGGAACCGTAAAACACGGCTCGTTTTTACATCGGGATATCAATGAATGTGTCCAAGTCGTCCTCATACGAACGTTCCTGCGAGCTGGTTTTTCCTAATGAAGGCGGGACATCTTTACACAACCGGGGTTGACCACTGTGCTTTCTCGAAAGATCGTAAATAGGGCGATTATCTAGAAGGGGTATCGGACTTTTATACACTCGCAAGGGCTCATATGCCCTTTGGGAAGTTACGACCAAAGCTCTAATAAACTCTTCACTTCCTTGGGAGGTTCCCTTTTGGCATACAACGTTGAGGCCAGTTGGTCACCAGACTAATGATTCTCCGCCGTAAATATGCAAGGCGTGTGCATTCTCATGCAAATAGCTTGTACTCTCCGTAAGAGTAAGTATACTACAACCTCACGCTATTCATCCTCCTGGAAGGAACATGAACCAGTACATTTAAAACCACATTGATGGAAATCAACTCAACATGATGAAAAGTAATATTTTTCCAAAATTGCAGGTGTCTAAATCACGAAATTCTATACTTGAAAAAATATGAACATTAAAAAAAAGTATTTTTTTTTAAATATTTATCTGGCAACGTAATGGCTGAAGCTTTCAGTTTCTAGTCTACAAGACCTTTGTATACTATAATCATACTTAGTTTTGGAAAATACCACCTGGACCCAACTCTTGACCGATCGCTGCACACCGGGGTAGGATGCCTACAGGTTGAGGTATTTCAAAAATGAGATTTTTTAAAAAAATTTTCTTCCAGGTACTTTCTAGCAATAATTTGTAGCAATAATTCTTTGTACATTGTGTCTATTGGGACCTCTTTACCATCAGGGACCTCTAACATAAATTCTGTTCGCGATAAGGAAAACCCCAATCAAGATTTCCCACCTGCCGACCTAAGCCGTATCAGGTTGTACATGAAGTTTCCATCGCGAGCGCCACAGCCAGAACCCTAGTAACAATCACACGTTTTGGCTGAACCAACTCTCCAAAGAACAAAACCGTTCACCGTCATTCGTTCTATAGTACAAAACCATCGCCCAACGCCACGTTGTAACTGTGACGCTAAGGCGGTGCTCGAGTTGATGCATTTGTCTTCCTCCTCCGAACATAATTCATTAATCACTGCTTAAAACTTAGACAAGAGGCAAGAACGACAATACCTCGTAAGCGACTTGGCTGCTACGGGAGAGAGCTTTTATAGGATTGTCAAAGAGACGCAAGTTTTCAAAAGGAATCAGGAGAGTTGAATTAATTACAAGATTATTCCAAGTGTTGGTGACAAGAGGTTTTGTGTTCCGCCATGTGCCAGCGCAGAGAAATCTATTCACACTCACAACATTGTATGAACCGTATCCAACAAACGAGTTTCCTACTTATTTGAGAAGCACTGAACTGTCTTCACGCTCCCTCGAGGTTCAACAGGAATTATATTGCTCAGTGGTATTATACCTACACAACGTGTGTTCTCAACAATATAGGAAACTATGTCTGACAATGATTTTGACTGGTGAGGGAATTCGTCCTCCTCGTACGAATAAGCAGCGATTCATTGTATCAAGTTTCTATTGTAGTAAAATGCTCATTATGTGACGCGCAGGAAACGGTGTGGATGGCTTTGACAAAAATAAAAGACCTCAGAGCCGAATGGATGCACGCATAGCAGAATGATAAGCGCTTATTACTGGAGTTGAGAATCGGTGAAATACAAGGTAAATTTTGTATAAAACAAGCCATAAAATGAGAACGCTGCATAAGAACTCGGTTTCCCTGTGAATGCCGTTTACGTTTTTTCGCTATTCGTGTAAATCTTTCTTCAAACGTCCTTTCGTTATTTACATTTAAACGCCGTCCAAAGCCAAAGAGCACAAAGAAATAAAATCTCGGAAGTCGTCCGGTGACGTCAATTACTCGCGCGGCTCCTAGCCATAACATCTTTTTTTGGTTTTTACCTTCGCGATCCGTTGTTATGTCTACAATTTCGTCGACAGAAGACCTCTCCCTTTACAAGAAGGGGGTTGGTACTCATTCTACAATCCGTAAAATGGAACTAACCTTTAAATGAGACATTATGCGATGCCAAATCGTGGTCCAAGACTTAATGTGGTCCATACCCTACAGTCATAGTGGACTGAGCTGAATGCTTCCCGCACCGAAAAAAGTCACTGACCAAAATTTTAAGATGAATTCCTGCTGATATGAAAGGGCTTGGACCGCTGACGAATATTTCGAATTTGGAATCTATACCATCGTGAATCAAAAAATGACATTATTTTTGTTCAAATCTGCCAGCAAAAGTAAAAACAACGCTACATGCCCATCGGCCGTAGAATCATCCAAAAGACCCAAGAAAACCAAAGTTCATTTTTATTTATTTACTTTTTTTGTTGCAAGAACGATTAATTAAGTAATATTTCTCCCACCAAGGGCACTGGAGTGCCCTTAATCTTGTTCACACCAAATGTGATAATTTCTTTTTCAACCTACCGCAAGTTGAAAATGATTATTAATCCAAACGGAAACCCACCCCAATAGTGGTACGTAACACCTAGTAGTTGTATTAACCCTCCCGAATCGTAGTAACTTGAACCCCTGATGGGTAGCAGCACTGTCCAATCCGCCCCAAATATCGACCAGCCAAACGCTAGCAGACTCTGTGGTGTGTCGTATGAACTAACTGTACCTCCTGTGAGTTCCGAACATTCCGAAAGAGGCTGTGGTAAACCACTGAAGTGAGCCTCCCCCAACATGAGGCGGCTCTACAAGATAAGAGTGTTCGTGTATGAGTCGAAGGTTGTTTCCCGAGCCCCCGACAGATGTCGTAGTTAGTACTATGAAATCATAGTATTATGAAGATAAGGTAATTTTTATCCTGTTTCGTCGTTAATTTACCTTATACGAAGAGATCACATGAGGATTAAATTAATTTATGAAATTGAAAGATAACATCTAAAGGGTTTGGTTTCGTCAACTCAGGCAACTATAGTAGTGGTAGCATCCGTCTTACATATTACAGTGTTTAGCTTGACAATGACGACTTCAAGTCTAACATGCTCGCCCACAGCACCAAATATGTTAGGTAAGAATGAAACTACTTTTTGGCTACTAAAATAAGTCGGTTTCGTATTAGATGGAACGGTAGAGAAATCTCTGAATAGTAATTTAAAAAAAAAAAAAAAATTCAAAATAAAATAATTGATGAAGTAAAAATAAAATTTAAAAAGACATAGAAAATTCAAATCTTATTATTCAGTGGCAAATAGCATTGAATTTCGAAGCTTCCTGACAGGTAACAATAGGATTTTTTACTCAGTTTTGGATGGTACAAAATTACTTGAGTCCAAAAACCACTGCTCCTCTCTGGATGTTCCAGGAGGCTCTGTTAGTCTGATCTCCAAAGTTCTCTACAGGGGTTTGTCTTTCACGAGAGTTTGTACTTAGAATCAAATTCCGTCAGTCGTAAAACTGAAAAGTTGGTGTGATAATTTGCATTGATTGAGTTCAACCGTGATTATATACTCCCAAGAGTTCCCCGAAGAATGATCACGATGGCTGCCCTGTAGGTATAACACAACGAAAAAACCTTTGTTTCAATAGTATGAAAGGCACAGGGGCGTCTCATTTGATTCAGCGTGGAAAAATACGTCCATTTAAATATATACCGACTAAATTCATGCATTGTTATGCATGTTCTATTTGATTCGGAATATGCACTGCTAGCATTTATACGACTAATATGCACCGTTTACTTAAGTCGCCCACACTTCGAATACAAATAAACTGTTTCTATGTGCGCAATTTCCTCAAAGATTTTTACCCCTCATAATTTAATTAATTCCATTATTTTAGTGATTTGGGGTATTTTGATGCGCCGGCTAACTGATTCAAAATCTTGTCTACCTTGAAGCAAAATGTTTTTGACGGAGGGATCAGCAAATTATTGTTCATGATCACATCTCAAAAGAAATTTTCATTCGGCGATAATATTAGGCCGAAAATCGAGCAAAACGATCAGACGTTCGCTAAAGAGCCATGTTCAGGGTGCAGACAACTGTAGAGAACATGCTCTTCATGACACTCGGAAATTCTCACCCTTCGACTGAAATTATAATGGAAATGGGAGGAAGGAGGAAGGGTTGACAGTTGTTTTTGCTCCCTTCCCTTTATCAATGAACATAGAGCTGAAGAAAAAAAAATCAGGATTCTTACTTCCCACTTTTAAAGACAATATTGAGAGAGAGCGAGCTGTCGGATCCAGGTTCGATCTCTTCAAGTCCAATCTATATGCGAGCTATGCAGATTGCTCTCTCTCTCATCTTTCCCCAGACAATACTTTCCGAGTTTTTTTTTTTTTTTTATGGAACCCTACCTTCACATTCACTCGGACAACCCTTTGAGCGCTTCTGATTATTTTTAATTTTTCCGAGGGAAATGAAAAGCCCAACACGAAAACAGAGAGTTAGTTATGGGTGGGGCAGGAAGTGTTCTTTTGTCATTGGATCGAAATGTTCGTATTTTATGCGGCATAATTTTACTTATTGCATGATTTTAGATTACCTATCTCGACCACGTACGGAGGGAGGGATTCCATAGCCAACCGCTTAAAAAGTTTGTTGGAAAGTCAAATCAAGTGGTTCAGACTGAAGGATCTCCTGTTGTTTGTGCTGTCATTTTAGGAGATCATATTTCTCTAAGAACACGACAAATTTATCAATGGTTTCAGAGTGATAAAATGTCACCATCAGGTGTGATGCTGCAATACTGTCATATGCGCCAAAATCGGCGAATTTTCGAGGCGAATGGAAACATTGCTACTATCATTTTGAATAGGTGGACAAGGTGCTCATAAAATTTGCGTCTTTTAAAAGGAAATGATTCGTCTAGTCGGCCCCAATCTAGGCTAACACTACAGTAGATGATAGAGAGTGGTAATAAGAATCGAATTTCTACCTTAAATCGTCAGTTTCTGACGGAGTAATTTTTGATCCGAGAGATTGTCGAGAAAAGCTTCACATCGGTACTCTCCATTTTTCCGACCGCCCTGATTTCATCTACATTTTCATTTTCAACTATAAACCTCTCAACGTATTAGTGACCCAGATACTCTCCTATCCCGAAATATTAATTCATAAAAATATTAATTCATTATCATCTCCCAGAACAAAAAGTTGAAAAGCAATTGCTTTGTTGATTTAAACAACACCTCAGTCGGCCATCTAAACGTGAGATTTATAAGAAATACGAAGCAGGGAGTCCAGATTTCCATAATAACTGTGTTTTCCATAATAAACGCCGGAAGATATTTATGGCTGTGCTCTTTCCCTAATTAAATTTCATATCAAAGGTATTCAGAGGATAAACGCAGAAAAGGCTAAATAGATGCAATCAAGGGGAGCAGAAGCCCTCGGCTTTTTGAAATAATAAACTCAAACTTATGTAAATTAAACGGGACTTAGCTCGAGAGGTTGGGAAGGCTATGAATAAAAGAGCGGGAGGAAGCGGGTTTTGGGGGCCAGGAAAAGCCGCGTTGGAAAAGGAGTCGAGAGAGACGGCAAAATAGTATCGAATAAGGGGAAAAGAAAGGGAGAAATGGGAACGAAGATTTCTGTAGTCTAACTGTCGGTTTGCATAATGAAAACAAGATGAAGTCGTTTATTTTAAATTATTCCCCCTCTCCAGGGCCGCGAGTTGAGGCAGCGGAGGCTTCTATCTTGCGGCTCGCACATTGTCACCCTTCTAACTTATTGCACTCATTATTCCTTCTGTGTTGTGCTGCTGCGCCCTTATTCTTCTGTATCTCTCACACTCCCTTCATCCGCCATCGTTTTCATTCTAAACGTTTCTTATCAGAGGAAAACGAGGGGCCTTTTTGTTCATTTCCGCTTTTCAGCTTTTCTTCCCCTCTCCTTCTACCGCCACACTGTCGTCTCCTGGTTATCTTCCGCGCGGCAGAGGGCTCTCCTCCCGCGAGTTAAGCTCCTTTTTACCACGAAACCCCGCAGCCAGCTATTCTCTAAGGGCATAAAGGTTTTCTTGTTGGACACGCTGTGCCTCCCATTAAGTTAATGAAGTAATCGCTTTAGGGAAGTAAGAAGATTCCACCTGATTTTCAGAGAACCAAGAATGAGAGAGTGAGACCAACAGCGAACTCGTTAATTTCACACGCAGGGTTATCATCCTCCCACAGTTCTCCCCACAAGCCCCTTGTGAGAGCATAGATGGATTGTAATTATTATTTTAAAAAATCGAATTAATCAACTTATAGTTACCTAAAGTAATTGCAACAAATTTTAGTTTTGCAGCAAAAGGATGTTACGCAGTGCAGCCAGAATAGGAATAACGTTGATATACGTGCCGTAAACGCTGACGCTCCTCCAAGCTTCGCGGTTGTTGGTTGACCAAATGACGATATGCCTCTTATTCATCCATAAATGTATACTGTTTTCAGGTAAAAGTTGCAAGTCGTCCCCTCTCCTGCCCCACATAACAGTTTGTGTGGGGCCTGAGAGCAAATAGCAAGTGGTACATAATCAGCAGTATCAACTTCTCAGGGCTTGTGTTTGTATTATTTTTCAAGAAGTGAGAAAAGAAATGAATTATTATCCATGAAGGGTGACAAAGAGCAGTGTGATGATGTGGCAACTGAGTGCTTTGTTTACCTAAGGAGGGGTCATCGGTATCGGCTGTGGAGCTGACAGATGATCATTTCTGAAAAAAAGATAGGGGACTCGGTAGGAGAGGGGGTGGAGGGGTGAAGGCCCTACTCCCGCGATGTTTGTTCGAAAATACATGAACAACGTGGTTGGGGCGTGTGTGAGAGAGTGAGTGAAATTTCGAGGGAGAGAGGGAACGAATATCGGGAAACGGATCAGCTTTTCAGTAACCGGCCGTCCTGAAGTGAGAGATAGAAGTCAATAAAAGCCAGGCCACTATTCTTCAATCCTTTGGGTTTCCTGAGGTGAACGGGTGATCGACTGGGAGGGACGGGCCACGGAGTGTTTACACAGCGCCCGGTCTGATATTGTGGAGCTCAACAAATAAGCGGTTCAGATATAGAAACTCCCTTTTTGTTCGGATTGGAGTCCAGGAAGAATCAATCTATTGAGACACTATAATATTGGACGTCCTTTCAGCGCATGCCACAAATTTCAAGCAAGAGCGTCGCTTCCTCCGACTCTAAATCTAAAATCTATTGAAACTTCATAAATATGGCAGTGAGCCGAGCATACACAATTTTTGTGAGTGTATGTACATCCCGCACTACTGGCAGTGAAAAGCTACACTCACAGAAATTAGTGAAGTGAAACCAATAACTTCTGAAAGAAAAAAATATTTTGATTGCGTATCGAGTTCTGGCATTGAGTATTTCTCCTGGAATCTGTTGAACAATTGTATACGTTTTTAAGTAGTGTTATTTTCATCTTCTTAAAAATGTCATACTTTCCAATTAGTCTCACACAGCAGGTTAGTACTACTTTCCCAGCTCCATTTCACTTTTTCTAAAATTATTCTTCTCCAAGCCATGTGCTTGTCTAGTTGTAACAATTTGTAAATTACCTAGCTTTTATCGGGAAATTTTCCTCAGGAGTGTACAAAATGCAATGATTGAAAGAAAAATACCTATTATTGAATACTTTGATTTGAATTTTATGATTGGTCGGTTTCGTCCTTTTCCGACGTTTTTCGCAGTCAACGTGATCTTCTTTCAATATTGCACGTTATTTCGTTCATGCTATCACGTTTCTTCAAATATTTCACCATAACGATTCATTTGTCAGGCCACGCATTTCAAATAACAATCCGATCTGAGTTTCAGTTGAAAGACAAAATTCAATTGGCTGTTCTAAATAAGGGAAGCCACGTAAGGGTGAACTGAGACTGGGTTTTCACAGCTCAAGACACCCAATTATCCTCGGGAGAATAGATGAAACGGATACGTTCGTTCAACCAAAGTGAGCATTTTGACGAGGAAGTCGATTTGTAAAATTACATAATGAGCGGAGATTGGCACAGACGGGCTTCTCATACTGAGCATCAATTAACTTCGAGACAAATGTTGAATGGGTGAAGGATTGGTTTTACCAGCTGTAGGGCGTGAGGTGGTTGGAAGCGGAATTGGGGACATCGTGGAAATTTGTTTCAGTCGGCGATTTTTCGACATGTTAACAATATAGGACCATTTTAAAACATCCACCCAGACTTAATTCAATTTTTGTGGAAAAAAGTTCATAAAATGAAACCTATTTTGGTTCTAGACCTTTGTTTAGTGTCCAGAAACAAGATATATCTGAGTTGACGACTATGCACATCAACATTACTACGATGGAACGGGATAGAGCACCTAACTAACATTTATGAAACATTCCAAATTGTCGCCTTTTACGCTTAAATCGATCCGTTGTATGCCGTTCGTCCCAAAGAAGGCCTTTACAAAGCTTTCAAACACCTTAAATTTTGGCATATTGACGTTATAATCGTACACCTCATTTTTCCCAATTCAATTGGCTTGTTGAGTGTAAATGGACTTTCGAGATAGTTAGGGATCTGACAATTGAGCTTCGTTTCTTCATTACAGGATCTTCGTACTTCGTACTTACCATGCGTGGATCTAGCAGCCGTTTTTATTTATTCTTTTTCGCTTATTAGCGTAAAAAATAATACATTTCAGGAAAAAAAACCTATTGTATATAGCAAGATTCGGTTTGCAAGATTCTGGCCCCAGAGAAGAGACGGAAATAGTGTGGCTGTGAGGATGTTTTCGAGAAAATAAAATTTCCGTCTCAGACGTAACCATCACTGTAAAAATTTGAGTGTGAATATCGAGAGCAAAACCCATAGGATTCCGAAGTCGCTAGCATTGACTAGGACCAATAGTGTCCACATGTCGCGTCAAAAGGGCAAAAGGGACGCGTTGAAATTTAAGAGAGTGGTGCAGTGCCGTTTTAGAATAATCTATTCACCGCTACCTGCTGGTTAGGCAACAAATTATTTCAACTAGAACGATAATGTAGAAAAATTAGCGAGTCAACTAACAACTTACTCTTTTCGAGCTTCTGGACCCTTCAAAACTTCTCCAAGTTTTTCTTAAATGCATTAATTAATTATTCATTTCTTAATAGTTGCCCTTAACAGCAGTTCGTCCCAGAACGATTGCCACCCACCGGAAGAAGTTATGGGTCAAAATGGATATCTATCTACCCATTTTGTATATGTGTTTTCGAGATTTCTGGTACCTAGGCGTGAGGGGTATCATTTTCCACTAAATTTTGAACGCTGAATCGATTGGAATTGGTCCGTGACCCGCCACACCCACTGTTTCCATTTTCCCCATGTTGAAGAAATGAGTCTCCATGCGCCTGGTCCGAGGAATAACCAACCCGTGTGAATGAATTTGCAGCGTTTTTTACATGGTGAGCAATGCGAACTTCGCACTGGAGTCATGATAACTGACGCATGATACTGATTTCTCTCCTTCTCCTTGTGTATATAAAACTTTCGTTTCATGACTTTTTGATATCGAAAAAAAGGAATGCGCTTCACGTATCGAGTGATGAGAGAAAAGATTGAAAAACCACCAACCGCGGTAAGATGAGGGGAGGCGACAAAAAACATTGTTTTCGCCCGCTTTCTAAGATAGCACCCTTGAAAAGCCCCTTACCGTTATTTTCCTCCACTGCTATGAGACATTGCCACATCGAGGGCGATTATATCGTTGCCGAAGGAAGCCAGCGGGGGTAAAAGGTATTCAACCCAGCTCCAGTAAAGCGGGCCACATTTTATATTTACGATCCCCAAGATAGTGCCAGGGCTTCTTCTTTCTCCAAAGAGCCTCTTCTTCCAGTTGGGAGAAAGGATACCGCCCCTGCTCCACCCTCGTTGACTCTCCGTTCGCTAAAGATAAAGTTATTCGTAAATGTTAGCCTTCACAAGAGAATCTGCTAAGTAGTGTGGCCTCAATTTAGCGCTGAATAGTTTTACACTAATAACATCGGGAATAGCTCCTTTGCTTGTGGAGTTTTTGGTATTGTAAAGGTAACATTTGGCTATATTATACCTGGTGGTAGGTGTGAGGATAAGAGAACATTTTTGTTGGTGATGTGCCCTCAAAATGTCCGCTTTTATGGTACTATCGAAAATGTATGATACATCGTGAAAATAATATTAATAAGTCATCATTTAATGCAGCCCATGTTTTGATAAGCTGTAACAATTAATTTAAAAATAAATTCTAAATGGGTCTCCCACGCGTGGGAAGGAGTGTATCGATCTCTAATCCTTCTCCAGAAAACGTAATTAGGAAAAAAAAAAGTGAACCGTAGATCTGAAATTAATTCAACATCCGAAATTCAGTACAACATGTTACCCCACACCCTCTAGAATCTTGGAATCAGCTTTCAATATTATCAAAGATTATTTCTAATAATTTACTTATACCACGAACTCCTGCTTATAGAAAACATAATCTCACAATAAACAAAACAAAAATCATCGGTCCATGTTGTACCTCAATTGCTCTTAGATAAGGTCTGAGCAAAGCTTGAATTTCGCAGCCAGGTGAGAAGGGGATGGGGCTGAACATAAGGTTATCTGGAGATGAGTATGAGGCAGTTTGCTAGGGTGGAGTTACAATTTCGTGGGTCTTGGAGGGAATAGGGAGGAGGATACTTCTCTAAGTAATGAAGGACTTGGAAATGTAACTGGGTCGCACACGACGATAATAGAAAAATACCAACCTAACTTTCAGGTTCTTAATGGCGGCTACTCTGTAACATGAAGTACCTTCTTCTAAATTGTACCCGGTATGACGTCATTCCACCCAGCTGCGTTGTATCGAATCAACAACTCCTTCTTCTCTCCAGCCTGGCTGCAAAATTCCATCCTTTCCCACACCAAAGCATGTTTGTAGAACTAACTCCCCCCTCCCCCTCCCCTGCTATTGACGTTCATGAAATTGGGCCTAGCGCTGAAATGGCACATTGTAGTCTACTGGTGATTACGTCCTGATCATGAATAATGCCTTCAGTTGGGTTTGACTTTTGTTCCTTCAGCCGATCTACGGTTTTCCCTGATTTGTATTCGTTTAAAGTGAACCAGCCACGAGCCGCAGCGGAGTTGACAGAACGATTGTCATTGGCGAGACAAGAGGCGGTTCTGGTGGTTCACAATCACTAGTGGGATGAGGCCTGCGGATATAGGGGAGCAGCCGATAAATTCCGAACGTGACGACGAAGAAGAAAACCAAGCAACAGTATGGTAGCGTGGACTGTCCGCTACCCGGTGGCGGCAGGTAGCCGAACTAACAATAAAATACGATGGCGCTTTTGTTTCAATCAGGCTCGCATTCAATGGAGGTGAATAGCCATCATCAAGCAGGGAGGCGCCTCCTTTACAAACGTGGGACAGCAGCGGAGGGGGCGAACAAGGGCATAAGTAACAAGGGCGCGAGGGAGGGTTTCGCTCTATTGACTCTCAGGCCGGACTTAGTCACAAGGTTCCATGAATGGCCCCGAGGAACTAACGGAATTACCGCCTTTGCCCAGTATATATGATCCAACGGAATTAACGCCTTTAGATCATATTCCTACCGTGTTTCTCTCACCAACAGCCAACTCCTTTTGACAACTACCTACGGTAATTCAGCCCTTTCAGCCCCTCTATGCCTGAGGTCAGCAGGGTTTACTCTATGAATGAGTTTGCATGTTTTCCTGATCAACTTTCCCTTCGCGAGTCATATTATGAGGGTGCCGACTTTCTCGAGGCTTGTAATGTCATTAGCTGAGAGGTTCGCTGTTGAATACAGTTGGTTAGAGCACATGTCCAAGCTCACGATAAAAGACAGATTCTGTATGTATAGATTCATGATTGTAGCATGAATTCAACTGTTCCATTATTGTTCAGGGGAAATTCAAACTTGATTGGTATGTGCATGACTGACGAGCAACGCAATTAATTATAGCCTTCGTTCTTAAAGTCGCCAAAGAAATTTTTTAAAAAGTAAAAAAGTCGCCGTCTACCGTCCTTGCTGTTTTTAGTAGTAGAAAATTTTGAAATTTTGGTCAGAGACCTCTTTTTGGCTTCAATTTGTCTTAGAAACCTTTCAGTCCGACCGGCTCGATTTCGAGAAAAGTACCTATGCATATTCTGGGCGTTTCAAGGTTGGAATGAGCCTCCATAATCCTGGTCCGAGGAACAACCCCTGTAAAAGAATTAACAGCGTTGAATACAGTTGGTTAGAGCACATGTCCATGCTCACAATAAAAGACAGATTCTGAATAGATTCATGATTGTAAAATAAATTCAACTGTTCCATTATTGTTCAGGAAAACATGTTTTTGAAACTAGATTTTCGGAATTTTTTGAGAGCTACGCATGTGGGGAATCATTTTCTATTACATTTTGCGCCGAATCCATTGAGATGGGTTCCGGATCAATAATTGGTGTGTACCGGGGGTGGGTGGGGTCAAAATGGGTACCTAACCTACCAATATTTTGAAAGTGGTTTTTTGATATTTTTGGGTGCCTAGGCGTATGGGGTATCATTTTCCCCTCAATTTGGGACGCTGAGTCGGATGGAATGAGTCCTGGACACTCACTATTCTCCCCATACTCTGTACAACGTAAGCAATTTTTCAATGCCATCTTATTTTACCAGTAGGGGATTTTTGTCTTGTTCATTAGTTGAGTTGTTTCGTGTTACTCCTATCAAGACTGATACTACTACATATTTAGACTTCCTCAGGAATTCTAATCGGCCGACTCCGGAAAATTCAATGACTTTCTAAAAGATATTTTAGAAAATTTTGTCGCAAATATGTATGTTTCACGATAATCTACTTTCGATTTTTATAATCTCTTGTAAACACGTGATTAATTGTGTTTAACGCTGTGATTATTGAGACAATGAAGATACCTCGAGATCAACGAGACAGCGATGATCAACCCGGGAAGTATTTCAATTGATTTCAGCGAAAAAAATTACACGGACAAGTATAATTCACAAATATTCCCAATATTATAGTGAAAATGTTGTACTGAAGTTTAATCTTACGTAGGTAAACGGTATAGCCGTTCGTACCTTCATGCAGGTATCTCATTAGTCATGCGTGACGTTCATTGAAACTATTCATGTCACAAGCTTGCATTTCCCCGACAGTCCGTTCGGAAATCAGGATCCCCCTCGGTGATCCAATTTGCCTATTGAAAGGGGGGCAGTATTTGTCGTTGATTGTGACCGCGACCTTTCCCAATGAGGGGGATCCACCCTTGGTCCGTTTCAGGGTACCAGCATCAGCGGAGTGGTCCTTTGTTCGCACGGATGCCCAACAACGAGGCTCGATCGCTATGAATGCCAATGAGGGCTTCCCCGATTGTGCGGAAAAAAGGAGATTTTTCGATGATCCCGCCCGCCTCCATTTATCGGTACTTGATTGATGCCACGCGGTTCATCAGATCATCGATTACATTTCCCTACAGAACCCCATCTATTCAGTGAACGATCGCCAAAGTATACTGTTGAACTGAAAATATAAAAAATACTATCACTCTTCGAGCTGATAACATAAAATAATGAACGATAATTCCCTCGGAGTCTACTGCTCATCAGTCACAGCACGCAACAAGTGTCGTTTACACTGCACTCGTATAAAATTCAATGTTTTAGCTCTGACTTGTTTAGAATCATTCTGAAACATTCACTAAAATTAACTAAAAGTCAGTGCTGTTCGTTCATATAGTTTTTTATTATTGTTAAAAGAAGGTAATTCCAAATTTCCGTGTTACTTACATTTTTTAAAAACGCTGCAAATTCTTTCACACGGGTTGGTCATTCCTTACACCTAGCAGCATGGGGACTCATTCCAATCGATTCAGCGTCCAACAATCAGAGGAAAATGATACCCCACACGCCTAGATCGCCAAAAATCTCGAGAATCCATTAAGTACGCATTTTGAAACGCCCAGAAAAAATTGTGGGGCATATTAGAGTGGTCGACTTTTTGCATGAAAACATAGGTTGATTATTCAAGAAATTACCAACCAAAACTCACTAATGTTTATGAATCCAAGGAAATACACACCACTTTCGTGCTATGATCCTTGATAAGTCAGAGGTTGATAGTAAGATCGTACGATAATCTATTAAGAAATTTGTAATGCGTAAGGATCCTCGAAGCCTGATCGCATTTACTCCAATGTATTAACTAATGAATTATTCATTTCAGTGTGACAACCTCAAACGGATGTCAAATGAGTGTATTCAAGACTTTTAGGGTCAAGATGTGTGACGAATTTGTGTTTTTGGGGAAAAGTTCGTACAACATTCAGCAAACAAAAAAAATAATCAATATTGTAAATTGAAATTTTGAAAAATAAATGAAATTGAGCAAACATTTTGGTTGCAGATTCTTGCATATTCAGAGAAAAGAACGGAATTAATTTGATATCCCCTTCGTTCTCCTAACCCTGCCTCGAATGGGTTGAATGAAAGATACCGCAGTGTTAACTTTTGAACTGAGTTGAATGAGCTTCTAATAACAAGATTAAATCATATTGACGGAATAAGGAAACGTCATGACCAAAAAACCTCACCTCCATTTCCTACGTTGGGGCCCAGCCCGGAACTGTTTGGCACATTACTTTTAGGCACGGGAAGGGTTGTAACTAATCTGATACGACGAGTGATAAAACATGAAGTGATACTTGTTTTGTAAACACCAAATTGATGTCTTTTGAGCAACTTGCATTTTTGGTTTTACAGAGAAATTCTTGCGTTTGTCAGACAAAGTGTGTGAGTCTGAGGACAGATCAAGATACATGACGGCGTGATGAATAAACCCGCACATCAGTTCTCAAATGTCTTGCAACCTTAGCATTTTTATTTTTATTGTGTTTTATTGTAATTCATTTATGACTCCTTATTGGAGCTTATTTAAATTGAAATACGTAACAGCTCTTCTTTCTCCAGAATAATTAATCATCCCTGGTGGTGTTTTCAACGATGGTCAAATAAATGAAGAAACCGCCCAGAAGTTAGGCGAAAGAATTGGTATAATTATAATAGCTATCATGCACTTCCGAATTAAGTTCGAATGAGTAATTAGTTTTGCTCAATTTTTAAAGTGGTATGAATGATTAATTTATTCGTATGTTAATAGTTATGGTTATGTAGTTCCTTCCATATCAATAAAAATGTAAAAAGAAAATAATAATAATAATAAAATAAATACAAAAATGAAACATTAATTTATATATTGTACAAATCTACATTAATTATCTATCTAAGTAAATATGTATAATCGATGCTACTCCCTGTTATGTGTACCAACATTAAATACAGTAATTTTCATTCGTTCATTCATTCATTCATTCATTTATTCGAATTTTGTTTGTAGTTTTACAGTAGCTATGTACAAATTCCGCTCAAAATGCAAAGAATCAATTTGGTCCGCTAAACGACCAATATGTTTGGTTTATCTCGTACTATTAACTACGAAGGTGTGAATGAAGCTCATAAGGTTCTTCTAAAACAGTAGATTTACCCTGTTTGTGCATGAGTAAGACAGATCTGCATTCTGGTATATTGATTGGTTCAAGCCTTCCAGCCACTAGGTATTCAAGTCAACAATTCTAGTAAATGCGTTCGTCTTTCAGCTCTATAGGATCAGCGTTCGGCTATGGGTGAAGCCTTGCAGTTATCGTAGCAAAGTAAGAAGACGGAAAATACTATTTTCGGTTGAAATAAATGTGCAAATCACGGTTTAATTTTTGTTTATTCGGTTTAGGAGGTGGTGAGCACGGCTGAGCCCACTTGGAGGCGGAAGTGAGCAATGGAGGGTAGGGTGGAGAGGGGGTTAACTAGGGGCGGAATGAGGGTGGTTCCGCTAATTACTCTGGAAATTACAAAAGTTTACGACGGATAAACATCGAGAAGATAGAAAGGCGATTTGTTTGCGCGACAACGGTCCGATGAAGGGGAGGGTGAAAGCCAAGGATGAGAAGGGGGTGGCGACGCGAAATTTACTTGTTGCTCCTTACAACCCGCGCCATAGAACAAGGGGTGAGCCGCGTCGGCGGAGTGCGGGGGCGGCGAGAGGCGTGGCCACAAGAAGCTCCGCCCTCTCGACTCCCGCGAGCCGGCTTTGATGAGCCGCGCGTCTTCGGCGAACCGCCAACATTTTCAGTCGAGAGATGATACTCGATTCGTCAGGATGATGATGTCGCAGAAAGTGCCCGAGGCTCACATCAAGCGGCCTATGAACGCGTTCATGGTCTGGTCGCGGGGGCAGCGGAGGAAGATGGCTCAAGAGAACCCCAAAATGCACAATTCTGAAATCTCCAAACGTCTTGGAGCTGAGTGGAAATTGCTGACCGAAGCCGAAAAACGACCCTTCATCGACGAGGCCAAACGACTTAGGTAACCACAATACATCTACAACCAACCTATTCAATATTGAGAATCTACTTTTGGTTTGAATTTGCCATTACATGACACATAAGAAACATTCATAATAGCAAAGCGTAAGTCAGCCTTACAGACTAGTCAGTAACTGAATAAGACCATCGTGACACAAATTTTGTGATAGTGAGTGAATTTTAATAATTATAATCTTACGACAAACATGCAGCTCGTCCCGCGCTCTCATTATACGTTAAAATAGAGAATGTTATCATGAATTTCCAAAGTCTCTACAGACAGTAGTTCAGCAGACTTTTCGCATCATTGTTGGCGTTTAGGTCTCTCTGGAGAGTTATTTCAGGTTACCCACATGGTGACTTCAGAAGCCAAGCTAACTCATCTAATGAAACTACAGAGCCAACTGCCACCTTTCTATTCCCATTTTGAATTTAATGTCTTTAGATTTAATTCAAAATGTTCTCAGAAGTTTATAAAATCCTCCAAAGAGAAATTTTATCTTCAAGAAAATTTACTACAAAAAAAAATTCTAACAGTTTTCAAATGTAAACGAAGTAAAGGACTCAAAACTTAAGTAAATCGAATATATGTTTTAGGTTCATGTTTTGTCTCAAACAATGCAAGAACAAAATTGTACTGTTAGCATGTTACAGGAAAGTTAAGGAGTTTCCTGGTAGTTTATCAACGTCGCCATTTTTTATTTGATGATCTAAATTTATAATTCGACCCCTTGACTTCATAACTTCATTTCACAAAAAAAGGAAGACAATTGAGAAATTTGGGCATTGTGTTTGCTACCTTTTTTAATTTCCCCATTTTAAAACAGAACAAATGGTTATTTTAAATGGAAACTTGATGGTTTAGGAAACGAAGCACTTGCAAAGTGGTTATATTTTTTACTCCCTGAAGGCTTGGGGATCTATATTTAGCTTATTATTGGCAACTTGGTTCTCTAATTGTTTATGTTTTTATCAACATTTTAGGCAAAAATAATCGGGTCGTTCCTTAATTGTGCGATTATAAAGAATATGGACTTTGATTAATTGCTCGCGAATCATTGGTCGATACGATGTATTCGTGTCAGATTCGCCAATTGGTTTTTCGTGAATGTGATTTGATTAAACGCGGGTCCCATTTCTTGGGGAGCAACATGGTCCTTGACAATGGTGTCTGTTAGGTTCAATTTAATTTGTGCGTTTAATTTTGGATCACGATTCACGATTCACTCTGTTATCGATGAGAATAGAATAATTATGGAAAACGGAATGTTTTTTGTGCAATTTGATAATTAATTACTTTCCAAAACTTGTACTACTTAATGTGAATCCTGAAGGAACTAGTGATGTATGCGCGGTCTTTAGCGTTTCCAACGGAATCCACATGCAAAGTGTTGTAGAATATCATGTTAAGCTTGTCTAGATCCTCAGAAATATTGAAATATTACTATTTATTAAATACTCATATTGTATGTCAATAGGGTACGTGAAGCATGTTCCCCATGTATCTCAATCAATTCAGCCAGTTTGTCTTTAGAATCCAAGGAATCCACTAAGCATTACGCATCATGAAATGCGCTTTTTCTGGATGGAGGACCTCAATGGTATCCACCAATCCTCGATTTTTTAAATAGAATGTTATTGCTATAATGAAACGCTAGGAACAGAACGAGTCATTGTTGTGAGAGATGGAGAACACCCACCATAAACAGCGAGCGGAGCGAACGGTCATGCTAGTGTAATAAGACGACGTTCAATGAACTGTTTTCAAATGAGAAAACGATGTCAGCATTTAGTCATTGAAGATCTGAACCGTTGAAACATGCGGTGAAATGATGTACATGGCTTAACTTGAAAGAAAACATACAAACTCTAATACCAAAGAATAATCGATTCACATCAACCAATTGTTACACAAAATGATCAAATGCTAAGGCTGGACGTCTAATGCGATCAAATTGACGATGATCTCACAGGTAGATCAATAATATCAATAATGGAGGGTCTGGGATTATCTCATCATACTTTTAGAAAGGGATTATGAATCAAACGGAAGTAATATTCTGCCCTCTGAATATGTCGTGATTTACGTCCGAGTGAGTGGATTGTTCAACAAAGAACTGAAGTGATGACCGATCACTCGGCAAAAACGACAAACGACAAGAGGAAATGTCTGAAAACACCCTGTCACTGCTATCACTACAAAGACTTTTGGATGATGGAATTTCCTCTTCGAGGAGTATTTGTGTGTTTCTGGTGTTGGAAAAAGGGTGGTTGACCTCTGGTTTGAAGAAATTATTTCGATGGTATCCTTCCAAAAACATATACCGAAATTCTTGATGCAGGAGCTTTTTTCTCTTAACATCTTGGAATATCAAAGCCGACTGAGTGTCAAATCACTGGTCCTTTACAAAAATTGATGAATTGACTCGGAATCGCGGCGTTCTACTTCACTTATCTGCAGATTTATCAATGAAGTTTTACCGCTCACTCCTACGCTTCCTGATCACGTCACAGCAATTTAATGGGTTCACTGGCCAGTACAGCTGTTGGAAGGTAGTACGACGGCAAGCATGGAGGCCAAAGGCACAATGTTGGAGCATACCACACAGTTTTTAAATCGTGACGACACTGCGCCGTGGTCTAAATACGCCATTTTGAAATGAGAAGCCACGAGGTGAGACACAGAGTGTTGTCAACAACAGAAGAGCCTTCACATTTACTTCTGTCCTCAGCAAAATAACCTCATGTACGACAGACTATAGTTGCAATTTAGAATGTCTTATTCCACATTCGGGATGTAATTTAAAATTTGGAAGTTTCTGCGCATTACCTTGTTCTGCAGTTACCTTAGCCATAGTTTATTTGGCAATAAGGACGAATTCTGGCTGCATACACGCTTACCTGTAACAGAAATAATTATGAGTTCAAAAATCGACATTGCAGTGAATGTAAGGAAGGAATGCCTCTACATACGATTAGAATAGAAAGAATCGACCCAAACCCAATTCCACCGAGATCAGAGCAGAGAAGGAGCCCTTTTGATTGGTTATTCCCTGAATAATCAACCTATGTTTTCATGCAAAAAGTCAATCTCTCCAATTCTGCTGAAAAATCGCTGGGCGTTTCAAGGTCCTAGAATAAGCAAATGTCCATCCCCGTCCGCCGTCCGCCATCCACGCCGATTTCGGTACTGGAAAAGTTTCTAAAAATGTGAAATTTTGGTCAGGAATTCATTGTGCTACCAAATCTTGCACTGATATTTATGAAGAGAACACAATAATTAAACATTCTTTTCAGAACGAAACCACACGAATCCATTCGTAATGTCTCCTTGATCTAACCTATTTCGTAAAATCGTTAATCCTACGTGACCAGTACTTTCTGACCCTTCTCAAGTTCTTTAGTGATCATAAAATTTCACCTCTGAAGAGGTTCGAAGAAGAAAATTTGATCGTATTGAAGCAATGTCAACTTGATATCCCGTTCTAATTTCTTTGAGAAAGACGTTGAAGCTTTTGAGAGCTCATGAAAGAATTCCATAAATTATGAACTATGAAGACACCAACGACATAACTTCGGGGGAGGTTTTTGAGACGATTGAAACTAAGGGTAGATAACTTAGCAGGAAGCGGAGCGGAAAAGCGTGCGGCGCAAGTTGGCGGAAGGCGGGGGTGTGTTGTCGGAGATAAAACTGCGAACAATTGATTAGACCCCATAAACCGGACCTTGCGCCTGAGTGGAAGGGGTTGGAAGGGATTCTTGAATGTTGGGGGGTCGTCGAGGACTCACAACCCCTCTGGAGGATTAAATGAAGATATTATGGCCCATAAACAGGCGACATTGTTCGGTCCTTCACGCCTCCAACAGTTTTGCTTCGGGGATTAATCAGGATTGATTTTTTTCAGCTCTCCCTCACTATATACTAGGTCTATCTCTCCTTTTGGGCAACAAATTGTCTCCCTGCGCTCTGTTCTCCCTTCGTAGCTGTCTGTCTTTTCTTATCTGGTGTTTGTCTGTTTGTTTTCTGCGCCTCTCCTCACCCGTCACACGAGCCCTGCGGTCTATTGAAAGTTCGTGGGAACAGGGTGATAAGACCGCAATAATATCCATCCGATGTCGATCCAGGGACTCAATAAGGGAAGTCTTTTTGAGAAATACTTTCAGAGAATTCATCTCCTGAGATGAATTCTAGCAACGAAGCGTTGAGGAATGTTCGTGCAGCACAGAGCGCCCTTGATAACCGGGGATAGAAAATTACAATTCCATGATCTGATTAATCTTCCTCAAAGAAGCAATAAATCAAGTGCCACATCATTGGGAAACACGATTCAGTACAGCCCGTTTTCAAGAAAGAATAGTTATAGCCCGAGACAGACAGAAAATATATGAACTGACTGGAGAAAAATCCAATCGTAAATTAACAACCTCTCAGCCCTTACTATATTGACTGAATCAACTTGAAAGAAGCAGATAGTGGCAGATAATGGATACGTGCTTATCTTCTCTTACTAAAAATGAATCGACATCGACAGTTGGAAAAAAGCAATTTTGAGGAAAGAACATAATTTATGAAGTGTCAAGTCAACGATATGTGTACCTTTGAAAAGAGAAAACGTCTGAGATAGGTACGGTAAATATTTATTCTCAGATTATATGGACGCTCCCGACAGACTAAATTCGGTAAATGGAAGGGAGAGAGTTCTAAGGTGATGCTGGTAGCGTTTAAACTGTAATATTTTAACTTTAGCAAATCACTAGAACGAATAATTACGTGAGCTTTGACAGAATTCGAAATCGTCACAGTTACGTCAATGGTTACTTCTTCTCTTCCTGTAAATCCAGGCATCAAAAGGCGAAGCAGCAATAATCATTCGGATGAGCTTCACAAAACGGAATCCCTATATCGGCCCCCACTATAAATGCCCCTATACGATTACGTGTTCCTGCCCCTCTTGCTGGAAATTTCACACCCAACCGAATCGGGCCCGGGATTACGGCTCGAGTTGCGAATGCCCGCCTGAGAGGTCGAATTTATCAGCAATAATGACCAGATTCCGGGCCGCTCAATTAGCATATCCAAAGGAATAGGAAGTTAATCCTAAGTCCTTATCTGTTCCAGCTCACGAAACCAAACCTTTCACCGAGGGGGTGGACTTAGCACGTTATTTGCTTCAAACGTTTTTGCCCCTTTGCTTCATGCAGGACCATTCTACAGACGTAAGCGTCATTCGGAAATTTTCATGTTATCCTAAAGGGTATCCCTAACTTTTTATCTTAAATTGGACGGCTTTGCAATGGATCACATCGACTGACGACCGCGGTTAATAGACCCCGGCTATGCATCTCGTTGAGGGATGTTTTAGTGAGCCAATGCGTTGTATGGGGAGTAAGCTTGACGGTTTTGACTCCAAAAAGCCAGGGAAATCGAATTCAATAAATTTGAGACCTTCGGCTGCGCTTGCCGGTTCAATGACGATTGATATTACAAAAGCGAGGAGTGCTGTCTCCTCTAACCCCATGAAGCGTCCTCTGCCCGATATTGGATGCTTCTGAGCCTATGGTGTTGCCCAAGAGTGGAGGAATTGATCGTCAGTGACTTCTTTCTGCCAATAAGTAAAAAAATGTATTTTTAAAATTAGTTGTGTAGGTTTGGAGAGTAAGGAATCATTCTCCATCAAAAACCGGCCATCATCAGCTTATTTCCATTATCAAATCAAGATTTGTTCAGACCATTTCGCGTCGAGCATAGGGCAGCAGACTGGAACCGCGGCATCAGATGCGGATATTCCATGTATGTCAAATCAAAACCTGGTCCAAGGGAAGTACTATTTATAGATAATACTGGAGGCAAATCGCACTCATTCCTCGGCTGCCATGACCAGTAAAGACTCGACTTCTCTACACTGTCCTTTTGAAGCCGATAAACAAACAAATTGCTAAGCTAAATTGCTAAATCTAACGCATGATAATCTTCAAACAATCTCAGTAGGTGATGAGTATACGGACTCACTACTACTAACAACGTATAGGAAGGATATTATATTTTGATTTCATCACCAGACGTTCCTGATAGTATCCTCGCAAGTGGACCACTCAGGCATACACAAAGCTATTGTCCCTTAACAATTCATGTCACATTACATGACAGAATATTCATATAAAATCATCATAAAATATGAAGGCTCACTTCCCACTTGACACGGCAGGAAAGAGTGCGATTGTTCCCCACCCAGTGATTACCCAGTCGGAGATAACAAGTTAATACAACATGTTGCGTCCAAATTGAGCACCTCTCTTCAAGACAAGTAGATATCATTCATTCCAAAAAAAAATCTTCATATAATGCGATATCAACCTAAAGAAGCCATTGTCTAAAAACAAATGCAGAACAAAGAATGAGAGAATGAGTTTGAGAGTACTCGTACCTGCCATTTAAAACGTATTTTTGATAAAGAATAATTCGTCTTATTTTATATTTTAATATACCTAAAGTGATGTATGGAAACTTTGAGTGTGGTATTTTTAGTTTAGCTATAGGATTATCTCGTTTTTGTACAACCGCGCCTTGTCGGTGGACCGTCTCATATTAATATTTGAACAAATATTAATATCGTGCAAGCTTCGAGGAATAAGTATTCAGTTCTAAAAAGAGTCCACCCTTTTGTCATAAATTCGACTTCTTAGTTCAAATCAAAATTAGTAGCAGCTAAAGAAGCAGTGCTCTGGCTCAATGTTGCCTATAATCTTTTTTTTTAAATACTACTCCAAAGGAGGGTCATGAGCTCAATTCAGGAAGTTTTAATAATGAAATCGTGTCTGGCATTTGAAAACCAAATTCTTTTACGAATTTGTGGTGATATTACCGGATTAATGGCACATTTGGCGAGAACAATTATACGACCCAGCTTATTATCCGAAAGATAACTAGAGATTAGGGGAACAATAGCATCGTTGCTGTAGCAATAAGGCAGAATCCCTCATAATGCGTTAGTTTCCGACAGTGACTAATTCAGTCTGGAAAGAATGCTCTGTGACCGAAATGAACCAAATCTATTTAGTAAACGTACGCAAAATATTCGTTTTTTCTCTCTATAGACAGAGATGGTTTACCATTGGATGAATTAGCCCAAATTTGGTGCGGGTTGTATAACTGGAAAGTTATGAGGAAAATCAAACTGACGCCGTCGAGCTGAGAAGTTCGGCGGAGCGTAATGGAGTGTATATTGGAACAGGATTAGCTCAAGTGGTTCTACCCGGGAGGTCCTCCCTCATGTTTCGATCAAGTTGTCTTTCCGTCAGTACCAGGCAGAGCAGCAGTAGCAGATGTATGTTAGGGGAGGCGAGCGAGAGACGAGAAATTTGAAAAAGCGAAACTCTCTTCGAGGGGCTAGGTACCTATGTACATACGAGTATCATATCATATCTGTGCTTTCTGAGCACTATCGCATCTACCAATAATACTTCAACGTCCTAAAAGCGATAAAATATCAAAAAAAATTCAAATCAATAAAATATTTGTAGTGAAGATTGTCCGTTTCATAGAGCTCCATGAACTTTATTGTACGTTCTACGTTGTAGTATCGTACTTCTGGTAAGGAATCATTGCCCTTGAGTGACTTTGAACATCCATCCTTCCTCTCAATCATTTCTTCTTGCATGTCGTTGAGCCCCACCGGATAATTTATGGTGCTTCAGATTCACTCTGTGGGTGGCCCGTTCAGTAGGACGTTGTACAAAAACTCGCAAATTAGAGCTGTTCGATCAGTCCTGAAGGAGTAATTAACATTCACTGTACACACCCTTGCTTGAAAAGAGTCCACTCATCTCATACGTAACACATGAGCACTTTTTTTCCTCCTTCCTAGAGACCTTGTTACGTTACAATGTGTTGAGATTCAAAAATCCAAAATTCCCGTCAGCCGTCCGGGTCGGGATGGGTTTTTAAAATCTTTAGAAAAACCTATATTCTGCACTCGGACTCCATTTTTGAACCCTACTTACCCATGACAGATTTTCTGCTCAATAACCAAAAACGGAGACAGAGGGAAGACGAATTCCTGGCAAATTTGGAGATTTTAGGAGAACTAGGCAAACGGTACTCGATACTACTCGTATTTTGAACTGTGGGGTTGATTGTCACACACCGAAAGAGAGTATTTCGGAAATGGGGTTTCGAATAATTAATCATTGTAAATTTATTGGCAAGATTTTTATAAGTTTGGAGACATTAGCTGAGCCAGCATATTTAGATATTTAACCCAGAGAATCACTTAACGGTAAAGGAGACACTGAATTCGATTCTCACGCCGTAGCTCCTCCACACATAGAAATTCTCCAACGTGACTATACGATACAGGAAGCGATACTTGAGAGGCAACATGAGGAAATTATGGAGAGAAAATCCTTATACGGTATCGATCAGTAAAACGTCTGCTTCCGACTGCAGACAAAGCGCTGACGGTGGTCGTCTCGCTTCGGAACTCAAATTGTCCGATAGAAGCAAATGCCATTGTGATCGTGACTGCAAGGAAGAGAACAAGAGCGTCGAGGGTCAGAGTCAGAATCGGCTCCTGCCGCATTATACAATTACACGGAACAGTCACCCTTCAGTCCTGCCCACTTGTTACTCCGACAATTGGCTTCCCTCGGGGCAGGGTGCTCGGGGATCTCTCGATAAAGTGCATAAAATCGATCATTAATTTTACACTTCGTCCCTGGGTAGAAATAATAACTGAAAAACCCATTGTTCGAGTCGAGGCTGTGTACGTTCGCCGAATTTCCCACTGAGAGGATGAGCTGCTTCTATCATCACGTGAACAGCCTCAAAAGCAGTTCAGTGTTTTATGACTCTCGTTATATTTGCCTGCACCTCTTTCCGGCTTCCATTCTAGCCTATGAGCTTTTCAATTGAAACAATACAAGCTTAAATCAAGAGTGGAACAATAACAACAATAAATCAGTCTGAACATGCTGATGTTGAAATTTGAGTTCATCTCGTATCGTATCCGTTTAATAAAATCTATGCCATATTTTCCAGATTTATATTGTTGTATAATCTTTATTTCCTTTGTTGTAAAACCTGTTGTTGCCAATAAATGAATTTGGTATTTTGAGAAAACGAAAACTACCTTGAATAATGAACCGTTCTGGAATAATTCGTAATTCTGTGTAGTCTCAGGAGTTTAGATGAAGGTTAATACTCATCGCATACTCAATTCCTTATCGTTCATTTGGGGGTGGTAACATTCAACTTTGGACATAATGGAACGATGAGTTTGAGATGATGTGCTGTTATTGTGGAGGTAATGAACTTGCGAAAACAGGATGAATCTCTTTCTCCTCGAATGAGTGTACCACGCCTATTCACAAATGAGGTTGTTGGGCGTTACGTGTCAGTTAGGACCAGAACGAGACAACGTGTTAACGGACAAGTTACTTCACCCCAAGGGATCACGCATTCTCTTTGTGACACTTTCATACCTCTTTTGTTTCTTATCTACTATACGAGGGCCCCCTTTTTCAACCTAGTGTTTTGACTTTCATCCCGATACTGTCCACTGCTCCGTGGAACTGTTTTCCAGCTTGACAACTCGGATGTGGAAACAAAATAGGCAGCTTTTCGAAGCACAGTTCTTGAAGATAAGGGTAGGAATGTTGGTCAAGTTGGGTGAAAAACGAATCATATCCTGGTTGTTTGAGAAGTGGCAATCATTTAAAGTCTCTCGTAACTATTGTCGAACTGTGGAGGGTGGATTTGGGGTAATCTCCTCGTCATTGCGTTTGTCAAACAGGATCCCAGCACTCTCTGGATTGATCTAGTTGCATAACAAATGTTTCTAGTATTAATTATTATACCTTTTGTTTCATTCCTCGTATGAAATTTAAGAACCGAAGCAAAAAGCGGTTGGAAAAACAATATTGAATTCCCTCCCGTTCACCCTGTTCCAATTGGGGCCAATGGGGGTTCTTGATTGGCAACACGAAAATCGTGGAAAATCGTGGAAGCCCATTTTCGAAATACCCTTTTTAGCCCACGCCTTGCCTAGTCGGTACCAGGAGCCCGAATGGATATCAGGATATTTTTTCGGAGCATTTCAGGTCTTCTTTTAGACAGAATGGTGAACAACGGTCGACGGACGGACAGATATTGAATCTACGCACTATGAAGCGTAATCAAATGAAAGTTTGGGGAATTACTTTGTTTATAAATAAATTATTTGATTTTTTTTTTCAACGAAGTAGCCTTATTCTAGTAAAAGAAATATACCTAAAAAATTATATGCTCAATATTTTTGTCTGTTAGGTTCAGGAAGTATTCTGTGGATTCCAGGATTTGACTGTTCTTTCGTTATTCACAGAGCTCTGCACATGAAGGAGCATCCAGACTACAAATACCGTCCTCGGCGGAAACCTAAGCCTCTCGTCCAGAAGAAAGAAGTCAAATTTGGCCATTTCGGACTGGAATCTAACAACAGGTCTCTGCTCCCACCGCCGCCCCCACTCCTGGAACCTGGTTCAGACCTGAAGCTGCCGCTCCTTCCTCCATTCCACTACCCGTTGTACAGGCTGGAGGACCTCAGTGGCTCCAAGATGGCGGACCTCGCGCTGCATGCGCTCTATGGCAAAACTCTGTACTCGCAGGCGGCGGCAATGGCTGCTGCTGCCTCCTGGAATAGCCCCTGTGGATGTGCAACACCCCTAGATACTCCACAGGTAACTCCTCTTCGTACCTAATCACAACTTATTCAGCTTCAGACAAATCACCAGTTATTTTCACGTATTCGTCTCCTACAAAAAGTCATCGGTCTCTTCATCTTTCAGGAGACCTCAAAGCCTTTGGACAGGTACTCACCTCCTCAGCAACACGTTATATGAAGGCCGCTCCCAGTCCTTCCTGAAGGGGCAGGACTGGGACCCAGAATGTGGCCATGGTGGGGAACACCACCGTCTGCTCCACCACAGCTCAACTCCCCGACTGGCTCGGAATCATCGCCTACTGTGGACTGAAACCGTGAATACAATAAAGTCAGCCTTGGGAATTTTAGAGAGATATTGGATTTGAGAGAATCAGAATAGAAACCCATGTGATGGGTTTGATGGGTCTTGTAAAAAAAAATCCTTAAGAGGAACTGTAACTAGTCATTACACAAAATTACTGAGGATGTACCACCAGACTACCAAAATTATTACATACATAAGTATGGAGGTATTGTATACATGGTGGCAAGAAATCTGTACCCCCCTCCCCCCTTCCAACGTTACCCACTGTACCTAAAGCTGCTGAAAGGGGTCTTGAATTCAGTATTTTTTTGTAAAATCATGTAAAGTGAAATGTAAAAATGTACATATTTAATTAACACAAATTATCTGTTCAAAGTCTTGTAAAATTTTGTTCATCTACCAAACTAAGTATGTTGTAGATAGTTAATAGAACTTGTAGTTTCAAAGTTAGGTCTAGCTGTTAAGGTGCCCATGTACATCTCGTGTTATTAGCAGAGCCGATGGAAGCTAGTATAAGAGTAGGTACCTAGATTAGACTGTAACTAGCGTAATATATATGTATATACGTATTTATTCGTTCAAAAGGGCTCGGCTCATGTGACATAAACGTCGGTAGGAGAGCATGATATTATTCCATCGACGTGAAATGATTGTTACACATCAAATATAAAGAAGCCATTTAATGCAGTTTCAGTTTAATGCCCCACGTTCCCGTGAGGTACCAACAAGACAGGCAGCAAGCGTGTACCGATAATCAGATCAGCATCTTATCGGTATATATTACGAATTTTCGGATAAAAATATTTGTGGAAGAATTGAAACAGGGTGATCGCCCGGAGTTGAGTGCCTTATTTATATCAGAGGACTTTAGGCTTCAGTTTCGTTGCGTTCCTGGAGTCAATCGCCTAGAAAAACTCAATATTAGCCGCGCTTGACTGCCATAAAACTCTCAAAGCCAATCTACAATATTGAGAAATATTGATTCACTAGTCGCCTGAGACTGTAAAATTTGCAATACTGAAGGCATCACTGGCACTACACCCACTCGTTACAATTTGAGATAAGTTGGTAAGTAACAAGCGACATTTTAAGAATTTTACGCGCCATGGTGAACCGATGGCTCAATCTTTTCAATCAATCAATCTAATCGATGTCATTTTAGGGTGTCGGGAAAGGAAAGCAAATTTTGACGAAAATATGAAGTGTTGAGTTAGTTCATACCGTTGGCTGTTTAATGCGAAAGAATTGACATTCACCTAAGCTCAGAGCCTTTTGTTCACTAATGAAACACTCAAGTTCAAACTAATAAGATGAAAAATCTGATCAAATTGTGGAAATTGTCGAAGTATGAAGAGGAAATTAGTACAGATAATCACGAAACTAAATTTCTCGGGTGTACAGGGTAAGCAAAAATTGATTGCGACTTGACTTGAGAATAATCCAAAAGTGAGAATATTGAGCCGATTCTGCATGATTTTTTCTCCATTGTAACGTTCTTGTTTAGATATTTTTGCCATTTTCGCCCAAACAAGAAACGTCTTTCAACAGTTCATTTCATATAAATCTCCTATCAATTCCGCTTTAGGCGTCCTATCGATATACACTGACCTCCTCACTGGCGTCGGTGTAACAAGGGAGTGGCCCTCTGAGACGGCTGTGAGCATGGCACCACTCATCAAATGGATACAACAAACCAATAAAGAGAACTTTCTCTCTTGATATAAGAGCTCTCACTAAACTGAGGAATTCGCAAGCATAGAATGATTTGTTTCTCTCCATTTACCATGTCTACTTGATTTTAGACATATTCTGTTTGGGCTAGGCAATTATAGAATAGCAACTTACAACACACGATCCAAATTTGTAGCGCACCTAATGATTGCATGTAGCTCATGCAAGTAACAGTGATTCAATAGTTTCTAAAAGCTTTGTGGGAATTCGTTTTGTGAAAAGTGGAAAAGAATATTTCATCACATAATTCCTTCTGTTCGAATGAAGCTCAGCATAATGTGGAGATAGTGAAACAAAAGGATTGACTGCTCCGTCGGTTTCCCTTTGGGTGAAAGGGATTAACCGTCAGACAATGGCGAGAGAGAGGAGAGCTAGCTAGTCTAACGCGAAGTGTTTGTCCAGCTAAAGGGAGGGACGAGAGAATATACGGTTCCATAGGGATATCGCGAAAAGGGAGGTTTGTTCCGAGTTTTTGTCCTCTCCCGACCATGTCTCTTTCAGTCTCTTATTTTCATCTACACCCCCTTACGTCCATCCTAATCCACTCAAAAACCCGAAGCTGAGCAAAAGGAACCGAAATGCGATTACACACCCTCTCACAATGGGACACAATCCTCCCTTTCTAAGCAAAAAAGTGGCTGAGGATGGAAAAAACACGTAGGAAAAACATTCGACGGACGGAATAAAATTGTACCAACAGGAAAAAAAATTCTTCAGACCATTGTTCTTTTACGGTGCAGCAACCGACTGCGACAGACTTTTGTTGGCCCCATAGCTGGATATCTTTGTGACTAGTAAGTCATTAAGTAGACACAAAACAAAACAAACGAATGTACATTGATGTATAAATCAAAACGCAGTTGAGGACTTGAAAAATCCTGAGAGATTATTCAACGTCCAAAAACAGAAACTCGGATTCCATTCCTATTTTGCTCATTCCAATTCGAACAAAAACTTGACCTTTTGTGGCCGGGGATGTTTCAGAACCGTCTATCATGAGTTATCGGCGCAAAAAGAATGTTTTCTACATATTTTAAATTTTGGTCTGAAAAATTGACTTATTTTGAGTTATTATTGATTTTTTTTTTAAATATAGGTTTTAACATAAGTGAATCTTCAACTAATTTAAACGTGTTTTTTTTTCTCAAATCGTCGGAAATAAATTTCGGACGCTGAATCCTTAATAATGGATCCGGGACCAATGCAACCAATATTCGATTGATCGCCGTATTACCGCTAAATTTGCGTCGTACTCTCTTAATATGTTATATGAATTGAACCTGAATATAGTATTTTTCACGTAGCGATAATGAGGATGAAATTGTGATAAGAACATTATTATTCCAAAAGTGCTAATTCCCACAAGTGAGTCGGGATCTAATCCTCTAACTCGAGGATCGCCCGAAGAAAATAAACGCTGCAAATTCTTTCACAGGGGTTGGTTATTCCTCGGGCCAGGAGCATAGACTCATTCCAATCGATTCAACGTCCGAAATTCAGTCGAAAGCAATACCCCACACACCAAGATCCCCAAAAATCTTGAAAAATCGTTTTTCGAAATACACATTTTGACGTTGTTTTATTGCTATAACATGTTTGGGCATAAAATATTACTTACTGAGATTTATATTGTTATTGA
The DNA here is from genome assembly GCA_019603395.1 of Cyrtorhinus lividipennis. Lineage (NCBI taxonomy): Eukaryota > Metazoa > Arthropoda > Insecta > Hemiptera > Miridae > Cyrtorhinus > Cyrtorhinus lividipennis. Next base: position 5,277,172 of record CM034008.1, read on the forward strand.
AACATACTCGTTCTAATAAAAACTTCATAAGCCGAAAAGTACACGTAAGAGTGTCCAGACATTCAAGACATTCACTAACCAACCTGAAGATTCTGCATCCAAGTTCGCAGTCCAACGCTAATCCGTTCATGTCGCCTGATAACACGTGTTCTCATAGTCAGCGCAGGATTATACCAAGGATCGGCCACTATCGAAAGACTCCTATCGAAGGGAGTTGCAGACAGACCGAAAGGGGGAATATTACTTAATTTGAACATACACAAAAGGCCCATTGAACCAAAGACTAATCCCATTATAGTATCCACTTCATTACAATGAACCACCCACCCCCTCCTTTTCAGCCCGTTCACGGCCCTAATGACGTAGACAATGGGAGGGCACCTCCTCGTCTTCCTGACTATGGAAGGATTTGTCACTCTTGACAATTGACCCGTCGAATAGTACACAATCACACCGCCCCTCTCATTCTCAAGCGAATCTCTCGATCTTAACTCCGCTCAGGCCACCCCTACGCTGTACGATGGTTGTTTCTTCTATACCGGGACCTCAGCAACTTTGTGGTCCCCCTACGTAAATTCAAGTCCATTATAATTCGTGAAAATTTGTTTAGTGGCAAAAATCCTGCCAATTCGTCAGCCGACGGTTTAATTTTTCAATTTTTCTCAAAAAGTCGGACAAGATCCTCTGTTGTGGACACAATCGAGCGAAATGGAGACATACAAAATCTACATGGGTAGATGGTAAGTACTTTCTAAGTCTATGCAAAGGAATAAGAAACCATGGTCAAGTTGAGAAGGTAAAGCTCCTTTTCCACGTCCGGAAGAGCATGGGTGGTCAACAGAAAAGGGGAGATAAAGACTGTCCACCGAGAAAACATCGTCAGCTTACATATACCTTCCTCCTTTTCTTTTTTTACCCTTCACTCCATATATACTTCAAACGCAAGGAGATAGTCATCTTGCGTATTTCCTATACGTCGACCCGGGTTCAGATTTATACACATTTTTCGGGAAAACGAAACGCTCGGTGTCTTATCATCTCCCGCCATTCTTCCTCGAGGGTCTCCTACGTCGTGGGAAGGGCTAACTGCCCTCAGTAAGAATTTATCGTTTACCGCCTTCCAAGAGTCGCTGAAGGGAAAGGAGATCGCGGTAAATTGGCATGTTCGATCCCTTGGAAAGAGGAGGGGAAAAAAGGCTAGAAAATATTCACGTTATTGATATATAATGTCCAATCCTCTTCGGGGTTGGCGAATTTATCGGAGGTGCTGAGTGTTTTCGTTATCTTAAAAGGAGGGTTTCCGCTAGTCAAAAAGGGGACGTGAATGAGGGCCACTGGCCATTGACCACAGGAAGGACGAATATAACAAAGTTGTTCCCTCTTTTTCCTTTTGTGAAATTGTCTCCACGATGACTCAGCGAGCGCCTATCAGTAGTGGGTTCTGATTACCATGCATGTATCTCGATCGTATATCACAAAAATGTACTTATGACCATTCAAAGGGCAAAGGGGACGTTTTTGGGGACACCCTGAATCACTTGTCTCTAGAGGGTCAAAAAAAAAAAGAAGCCAGGTTCATGTATCTCGCAAATTAAGGAAAAAGACGAGCAGCAGTCGAGAACAATCCGAATCAGGCCAGTCATAACAGTGAACTTGTAGATTAGCATGAGAATAGACATAAAATGTTCCCATGATAGCCGGTCTCATCACAGCTAGAATAGTCACCCTTTCTTACTAAAACGCCGTGTGTGCCTCCTACGTGTGACGAATATTTCAGAAACGCGCGTTTCACCACGTAACTGTACGTAGACACAGCCGCGCTTACAAAATACGACAAAGAAAAAACCACCCCCTTTTGACAGCGCAACGCTTTTGTCATGCCAGTGATGCCGAGAAACCAGAAAAGGGAAAATCTACCATCTCCATCCGAATGCATTCTAATCCGAATTCAACCGCAGGGCTTGGGAAGAAATACCTTTTCTGTGGGCGCGAGTAAAAAGGCGGAAACCAATGTGTGGAACAAGTGCTTTTGTTGATTTACATTTTTCTCCGTTTCCTCCTCCTTTTCACTACATCTCATACGCGGGGTGGTTTCCTTATTCGACGAAAGGCGTAGAACTCTCGCATTCTTATTCTCGTACGAGCCACCAAAGAAAGCGACCGAAATGCCGTAGAAATGACGCTAGTCATGGTTTCTTATGCGTTCACACCCCCTTTTCCGGTATAATTAAAGTTATCAGTCCTTTTTTGAGCTCAATCTTTTTTTAAATTTCTTTATATTCTGACATCACTGACACATCAATACCGTCATTACACGAAACTAAAGTCATATGCATAGGCGTGAGCCTGAAGGAGCATTCAGGTATTCTAGCGTTGAAAATTTCTAAAATTTAGAAGCCGCACAGCATAAATAGCGTAGCTTGGAAGACAAATTCACGGTTACAAAGTTTTTTGGAAAGTTTCCGGAAATAAATATTCCATTAGGCATACGGTGATGTCGCCCTGATGTACCCTAAATTACGATATACCTTTTTGATAATAAATTATAAGATTACAGGATCGGCGCATGGAAAAACGCACAGTGCATGGCACAGCCTTTGTGGGAAACCCGTCTTAAAGAATTTAAGAACATTTAATACTTCTATGGTGAACCCTCACTAGTGATAACTCGCCTGAAGAAAGCTCAAGAATGTTCTTTCCCGTTTCCTCTGATTCATCTTTCCTCCTGTTTCCAGTGAAGAACCGCCAGATAAAACGGGGATAATACGCCGACTCAATTTGTTTCCCAAGCGTTTTCAACTTTAATGAAGATGAGATGGTTCACTTTCTCAAGAGGTTTCCACGAGAAGCATTATAGAAGTTTCACAAGGGGGTTTTCGGAGGAGAGGGGAGGCTAATAACTGGGAACAACTAAAAAGTCTCATTAGAGCCTCTTGGCGGATGCCCTTCGTGGAGTTGTCTATTCTGGAAAAGGAGCCTCCCTCCGGTAGCAGAAGATGCGTTGATAGAGTAATAAAGTCGTGATTAACTGCGACTTAGCCTTGAGGAATTCCGACCTTCCTGCCTGCCTACTCACTTCTCGTCGGCCCTTTTAATTGTTGTACTATCTCAACGCTTTGCCGAAAGGAAGAGCATGAGCCGAACTCCCCATTTTCGCTGCAAACAACTTAATCAAAACTTTCCCAAGAGATGGCAGACCTGTGATGAAGCCGCGAAGCGGGGGGAGGCACCAAACTTTGTATATATACAGTTTTAAACAATATTCGCGAGGTTTAACACAACTAACGGCTTCCCGGCTTATAGGGGTGAAGGAATGGCTCTAGAGCGCCAGGAAACAAGCCAAGGGAAACTTGATGGCACGCCCTGTTAACGTTCCACTTGCTATCAGGCGCGGATAATTGCCTCGGAGGAATTAGTAGAGTTTTGGCGCGATAAACTGTTTGTTCCTTCCGCTCTTACAAGCCAATGAGAACACCAAAAAGGGTTTGCCATATGAATTGGAGCGTTATTCTCGGCATGTAAGGTTAGTTAATTGAAATTTAGATATCTATTAGCTCACTCAGTACAATGTCTCTAAGATTTTCTGAGAATTCACTGTTTTTTTGGTTGAATAATCAAACTATGTTTTCATACAGAAAGTCAAACTCTTCGATTTAGCCCAAAAATGTTTTCTAGGTAACTAGATCAAAATAGGAAAATGTTCGTCCGCCGAGTGTCCATGCGTCTCAATGCATCTGGTCTGAGGAATAACCAACCCCTGTGGATGAATTTGCAGTGTTTTACTGCTCAACACCAATGAACCCAAATTAGATCAAGCAACTTATCTAGCCTGTAGCTAGTGATAGTTACCAAATCTACATAAATTGCTGCTTGAGCCATCCACTGATCCATCACACCAAGAACTGGGCATTTCTGTGGTTATTCCTCGGTCATTCTTTAACGTAAGAATGAACTGATTGAACAAAGAGTGAAAAATTTCGGAAATCCGCCTCTATTCCAAACGATAAACCCACCAGAAATCGCGTTTTCACTGGAAATTTTTTAGCCGGCCGATGTACAAACATGAAAAAGCAACCCCAATAGCTACCCAATGCTTACCTTCGTGAAATTCAATTAAAAGCTAAACATCAAATGGAATTTAGTGAATTGTTGTAGATGTGCGTATCTTTTATGGTTTGTATTAATTAAATTAGAATTAATAAATTACAATAAATATAATTAAAACCGATGGCTTGGAAATTTTGTGAAAACTCGAAATCTACGAATAGAGATATAACGCACTTCTAATTTCCATATCGTCTACATCGTCTTTTTGAGACGAGTCAAGACAAACTCCACCCTTGACATCTACCGATATCCAGATGGGACTCCCCCAGCCACTTGGAAGTCGGGTTTTGTGCAGATATTTTGAAACTGAACTTCCGACTCGTTACTAGTGGATGTTGATGCCTCCAGCAGGAAAGAATCACCAGGTCAGGCAGACGACGCATTTGGAATAGTAACGTTGGGAAGAAAAGAGGATTTCGGCGCGAGGGTGGAGAATATAAATTTGATTGGTGCGCGTGAAAGTGATAAGAAAAAAAGAAAGAGGGAAACGTTGGTGGGATACTAGCGAGTGAAGGAAGCGGAGGGCACAAAGCCTCACATAAAGGAAACCTCGGCAAAGAAAAGGCTATTGGCTTAGGAATCCTTTATATTTCCCGGAGAGTTGAGGCGATATACCTCGGTATAAAACCTAACACGAGGGATCCTCCGATACTCAGCCTCTCACCCCCGTTTCTCGCCGTTTTCGTCCCTCAATTTTTGTTTTTTGACGTCAGTTCTCATTCTTCTAAATCATTATATGAAAGAATTTCCTCCGTTTTTTTTCGTAGCAACACGCAAATAATAAGGAAGTCATGTACGAGATATATGTGATCCCCAAAATCATTAAATCCGGTTGAATCCTCTTGAGGTGAAAACTAGAAATAACCGTTTATGTAATAACAAAAGGTCGGCTTATTATGAAGGAGTAGCATAATTCTGAACAAACCACCAGAATACCTAATCATCAGATCTTCTCGGTCATTGTCATCAGCCAGTTACTTGTCAAGTATTTGGGCAAGGCCTACAGAGAATGGCGGCCGAAAAAAATGCAAAACGGAAGAGAAGAGGAAAAATAAAATAAAAACTCCTACGAAGGAGGAGATTTTCGGTACAGAATAGGAGGCATTGTGAGAAAGCCAAATAGTAACCATTGTGGAAGCTGGTGACGATGCTGAATGCTAAACGGCGGCGAGCTGAGCAAAAAGGGCGTTAAAATCCCTCACAATGCCCTAATACAATTACTCCTGACAACTTCCTCTTTTGGAGGAATATAAAAAAGAAGCTTGCCAGCAGCGCGGTGGACGGGGAGGAAAGGGGCGCAACGACGGAAAAGGGAAAGGCAGTCAAAAGCCGAGAAAAGGGACCAATTAGCGAAGAGATATTGGCTACAAATTGTCCGTAAGGACCCGAACAATACCGGACTAATTCATGGCTAAGTGTGTTGAAGGGTGTTTGGATCCCTGCGGGAAACGAGGTGGGTGTTCGTGAAGGGATGAAGGGAGGGGGTCGAAAAAGGCGGCGGGGGCAAATTGGTATCCGCCTTTCGTCTTTCCCTTGATCCTCATTTGCATTTTATTTTCGCACCCTCTCAACAATTCAGAAAATCCAGGAGTGAAGAGGGAAAATGCACAGTGTACGGGACGGAAAGAGAGTGGGGAGTGTTTCCAGCCGCCTCTACCTCCGATGTTTTCTCTGGAATGCGACCGTCTTTCTCAAGATTCCCCCAAAGCTTACAACCTGTCTCGAAAGCTGTTGAATGGTTTACTAATTTCACTTGTGCGCTGATGGCGCTCCTCTGAAAACGGACCTTCGCGAGGAACTTTACCACCCGTCGAGACCTTTTCCTTCCGCTTTCTTCGTTTTTCTCCTAAAAATGCTAAACTTCCCACACCCCTAACGTTTCCTCGATGAGCAAATTAGGATATCACGAGATTCGTTACTCTCACGTGCGAACATGCGCGCATTCCACATTGAAAAAGCCAATGTCGCCACCTCAAGTAACTCGATTTTCTTCCCGAGTCTTCGCTCCGCTAACTGAATTTGCCGTAGGATCCCGTTTTCGTCGCTTTAGCTCCATTTTCGAATCTAAGTATATAGGATGTGTCAAAAATCGACTCAAGTTTGGAGTTTTCTCACATTTTTACCCCTCCCCATCATTCCGATTGGGCTGAAAATTTTTGAGGACCAACTAGAGCCGGAAACGAGTCCCTGATCAAATGTACGATTTTTAGAAAATTTTCTACTACCAAAATCGGCGTGGACGGCGGACGGACATTCGCTTATTGTGATCTAGACACCTTGAAACGCCCAGAAAAATTGGGCCGAATCGGAGAGATTGACTTTTTGCATGAAAACATAAGTTGACTTTTCAAGGAATAACCAACCAATAATCACATTTTTCATGAGTTTCACAAAACAACTAATTTTCATGGGTGTTTATCTAAAGTGTTTACAAAATCTGTGTAAATGTTACCTACTTAATATGATCTTTCGCAAGATACCTAAATCTAGGCTTGTAATTCTGTTCTTGATGTTTCAAAACTCGCAAATTCGTAGATGTATCGATCTCTGCAAACACAACGACACGACACATAAAGGAATCCATCTCACAGCTCATAGTAGAAATAGAAAGTGTTGGTCCTTAGAAGGGTGAACACTTGAGTCTCCGCTCCAGTACAATAAACCCGACGACCAATTGGTGTTATTGTTCGATTTTGTTCTTTGATATTAATCTAACACCGATCTACTTATAGTGCTTAAAAATGTTCAAGTTCATGCTAGGACCAGTAATCAATCATTCGATACTTCGGAACAAAAAGGTTTTTGTCTGTGTCCTAAATATATCGCATTGGAGCGACATTTTAAAACAACCGTCACATTCCAAGTATTGCCGTCCTAGTCTAATGTGCAACAACCCGAATTTTGATAGATAGATAGATAGATAGATAGAATACGTGTTTATTTTGATTGAACAACAATAATAATAAATTCGCATTTAAACAATAACACGGTATGGCAATGGGCCATGCCCGTCTGCCAGAGGATGCACCAACCTATTGAGGAAACACATAGCCCTTATTATGCTTGTAGCAACCCGAATTTTGATCTAGACACCTTGAAACGCCCAGGAAAAAATGTTGGACTCAATCGGAGAGATTGACTTTCTGCATAAAAACATAGGTTGATTATAGGAATAACCAACTAAAATTGGTCAAGGGATCAAATTTCCATAAGAATTCCGAGTAGAATTCAAACCTACAACAAAAAATTGCGGTCACCGTTTTTTATAAAAAAGTTAGTGTCATTTGCGCAAGGTTGCGCAGTGACGCGGGATACGCAAATTTGTTATTTGAGATCCGGGCAGAAAAATATGAGGATATGAAAAAAGTTTTCGTTTACACCCATTTGAACTTTAGGAGAGTGGGGGGGGGGGGGGGGGGTATCAACTCGTGGAACACCCTGTATTTAGTGGAAAATTATTCCTAACTCGTCTAGGTCTCTTCAAACCATTCTTAACTTACCCATATTGGGTATGCCCCATACCCCCATACACCCCGATTTACGACTGGGGCGTTCGGGTTGAAATAGAATCGAAGACAACTAGGACCGGATGGGACTCTGTGTAAAATTTTAGATTTTCCAAAGACCCATCTGATTTACTGAAACGAATATAAATAATACCTGAGGTGGAGTAATAGCAATAACGCCCAAATTCGCTTTCATGTGTACGTTTGCAGACTTTTTTGGGCCTTGAAACCGTTCGAGCCAGCGAATTCTTCATTTTCAGTGGCTGCGTGGATCACGTAAGTAGTGTTGATGCTGACATTTCTAATCGTGATTGGAAATATTATGGATATAATGAGGTGTGTGTTGAGGAAGGCCTTTACCAACTCACCTACTTGGGCATTACCAATCGATGCCACAATGAGGACAAAACGGGAAACGATTTTTATTGTGCGGCTCAACGATGAAAAATATAATAAAACCCCATTTGAAAAGAGTACGAAGTGTGGAGGTTATCAGGATGAAGGGCACAGGACCGAGGAGGTGAGGGCCAATTTATGCGGTATTGTCATTTTTACTGTCGGGGGTAGATAGAAGCTCCAAGGCAGTAATAGGATCCCGGGGAGAGTGGGCGTTGGTTTTCTTCTCCTCCGAGAGCATAATGGCCGAGAGAAAGAAATCTCGGTTTATCGTTTCACTCTGAGGGAAGAATGGCGAACGATAATAAAACGAAGAAGAAAGAGCGGAAAAGGAAGAATGAAGGAAATGAAAAGATAGCGAGCTCGATGTAACTGGTTGGTCCTCTCTTATTTTGCTTGGTTATCTTTCATCTGTTCAGTCACTTCGTTGCGTTCTAGCTCTTGTTCACGCCTGCCCATTTACCCCAGATAAGATAAATACAACTCAATACATGCGTACGATTTTTCTTACGCAAATTATAACAATTGAGCGCAGACCTGCATCAACAAGTCACACTACCAGCGAGAAATAACACGTTCCTCTGCCATAGGGTCTAGTGAGAGACCTCGAAAGTGGGACATTTCCCCAAAATCAGGATTTAACTTCTTCTTCTTCTTCTTCTTATCCTTAGGATAAGGACACTAACCGTCTGTAAAAGTTCGGCATTGATTCTATAAAGAATGTCTTTCTGTACGTTTGTTATACCTGTATGTCTGAACCCTCCAGAAAGGTTCAAGGGTTGTCAAACCTCGCAATCCTAGAACTTTCCGGTATGTTTAATATTTAATATTAATATAAGTATTAATTTTTCTCTGGATCTTTAGGGCTAAATGGATTCATTGGATGATGCTTGAAGTTGGGAATAAGTTGGATTATTTACAAACAAACCACAAAATTCCCATTTCAAACCACTAATGCCAAAGATTTGGGCAAGCAATTTGAGCAAGCTTACAATTTTTTTTTTTTTTTTTTTTATTTTTTTATTTATTTATTTTTACGGATAGGACTGGATCTGGAGAGGTCAAAACCTGATTTTGGGGGGAAATCGGAAAATTAGGTACAGAACCTCCAGTCCAATTTTCCCCCCAAATCTGGTTTTGAAACTCAAACTTCGGGACTTGTCATGCGGAGTATCATTTCCCACTAAATTCTGGACTCTGAACCGATTGGAATGAGTCTGAGACGCTCCACACTTATAGTTTTTCCAAAACTCATCCTCCAAGGAATAATTAACCATTGTGGAATAGTTTGTGCGTTTTTTTTTTTTTCTAAATAAATGTGTTTTAGCTAAATTACACAATCATTGGAAAATTACGTGAGAATGATTTGATTTGAATCATGCGCCAATTTTTTGGGATGTTTTTCTCTCTTTTCCAAAAGCGTTGGTGTAATGCTCATAGTACACCAAATGTAGATAAATCGTAGGTGATTGCTCGGCTCAGTACGTCCATTTTCAAGGGCCATTGAAGTGATAGTGGTAAAATCACATTTCGTGTTGAAGGTGGTGCTCGACCAGGCTTTTCTTCGACGAACGCCCTGCTCATAGCCTAACTAGGCGGGAAATGAATCCCAACGTAAAGTTTTTTGTTCATTTTAGTCTCTTTAACGCAATTGGTTCGGGAACGAGATTTCTCAAGTTATTATACGAAGGTAACAACGTCGGCTGAGCATCCTATCAACAGGAGCAATTCGTGTTGTAAATTGACAATGTAGTCGTCAAGTGGTGGTGGGAGGTGTTCCAAACAGCCCCGCTTCCCTCAAACCTTGCGGCGGAGATGGTGAAAAGGGGAGGGGGTGAAGGGGAGGCGGAGCCAACAAAATGGGGAAGTGGTCAAATTGAGCGTGAACCGTATTTACGGTGACAATCCCACGGCTGGTTGCCCACTGTTTCACCCATCAACCGGGTAACGGGCCTTCGCCATACAACCTCCAGAGTTTCCCATCATCCGCTTCGCCGCCTCCAATACCCGCCTCCCCCCACCGCCGGGGGTTGAAACCCGTTTTGCAGGTTTAACCGACGGACGCCTTCCGCGCCGGGGGCCACGGGGCGTTAATTGTGACGAAGCAGCCGGGCGCCTGTTTCTACCGTGATTTCATTAGCTCTGTCGTCGACCCGCAGAATCCGGTTAGGGTCGCTAATGGAATTCGAGCTCCCTCCTCTGTGACGCCATTATATTTCTTAAATAAACACTCTACAGAACGTAGCAAATACCAACCCCTAGCTGAGTTGCAAATTTTGGGACCGGTAGCACAATGCCCTGATAATATTAGCAAATTTTACTAGTTCTCAAGTACTGATATTACTGGAACTACTATTTTTGGTTGCACATTTTCAATGTCACTCAGAGTGAATTCACAAGTCTGGGAAATATTAGTCAGCTATCCGCCACAGTGTACAATTAGCCAATTGAAGTAGCAGTACAAATGCGAGGTTCATTACTAACAATATTAGCTCGATATGGTTGTGGTTTTTGTTTATAATCCCTTCAATAATCAACCTTTGTTCAGAGGTATTCCATGGAAAATGAGTACGGGGGAAACAGTGAATATAGAGTATCCCGGACGCATTCCAATCGATTCAGCGTACAACATTTGGTGGAAAATGATACCCCACACGCCTAGGTACTCAAAAATCTGGAAACCTACATATGAAATAGGTAGGGGGGCCAATTTTGACCCATACCCACCCTCAGTGGGCACCAATCGGTCCGGAACTCGTCTCAATGGATTCAGCGAATTTCAATGTGGACGTCCAGCTGCTGCTGCAGATGGTAGCATTATCCATGACATGAACTGAAATAGCAATTTCTGATTTCGTTCATACTTTTTGTTATACTCTTTTTGTTGTTTTGTTGCGGATGTTTTGATTCAAATTTGATTCACACAGTTCAAAAAATACGATCACAGTAAGACCTTGATAGTGTTGTGATAAGAGATTACGCAGACGACCCATACAGAAGAGGTTCAAACCATTCGCCCGCAGACACAGAGAAGGTTTACCTATGCGAAGAACGTAGGTGCTTAATAGCAAGAACGCAGCCCTGAAATAGCTAATACATACTTATACTCTTATACATTAGGTTTGTTATGTATAAATACGTTATTTGTACATTCATTGAACGTAATGTTATGTTGTACGTCATGTAAATTATATATGTATTGATTTATATTTTGAAACGCTATATCCCATTTGTCCTAAGTTGATGTCCAATAGGAAGGATAGAATTTATTCGTCAATAGTCATCTTATTGTCCAATGATCAAATCAATATGTCAAACTTTTGAACTTATTGGCTCAAAAGTTTTAATGTGTTGGTCAACAGTTCAACTTGTTGCGTTCATAATATATATTATGACGAAACGATGAAGAATGCGCTCACAACGCGGAGCCCCCTTGCGCAGTTAATTTTGATTGCTCTCCTCCGTACGGACGTCTTCCTCTCATACGTCAGTCCTTCATGGAGTCAACATCTATCCGTCCTCAGTCTGTGGTTAAGTGTGATAAACCAGATAAAATTAAGTGTAAATCGTGCGGAAAAGGCTTCGGGTATAACGCCTTTCGCGTCTCGTGCGTCGTGTGTGCCGGTGTTTTTCATCTCCCGTGCGAAAAACTTGAAAAAGGTGATTATAAATTCCTGGCAGATCATAAAAAGCCTTTCACGTGCTTGTTGTGTATTAAGGGGCGCCGGAGATCTTTATCTGTTGATGAGGCGGGGTCATCTTCCCCCACTACACCCACCATGCAGTCAGATGTGAGTATGGCTCAAGTTCTAGAGGCTATCAAAGACCTAAAGTCCGATGTCAGGTCTGCGAATGAGGAGATGCGGAGACAAATCGCGGATAATAATAAAGAGATTCGGGACCTTAAATTGCACCTTAATCGGTACTCGGATGACATCGTCAAAAACACCGAAAAGATCGAGAGCCTCGGAACGGAGATAAGCGCTTTCTCGGAGGCCTATCAAGAATTGACAGGCAAATTTCGTGGCCTTGAAGGACGGATAACCGAGCTGGAGTGTACGGTTTACGATAATGAACAATCTGCTCTCGCTAATTGTATCGAGATTAGCGGTGTCCCTAGGAAGGAAGATGAAAACATTGTGGATGTTATCGGGGCCATCGGCTCCGCCTTATGTGTTGACATTCCGCGTGATTTCATCAACAACTGCTTCAGGCGCCGTCCTCCCCACCCCGAGTCACCCTCCCCCGGCTCAATTTTTGTCTCATTTGTCCGGAAAACTGACAAGGATTCCTTGATGCGTGCATCAAGGAAACAGGCAAATCTGACGTCGAGGGATCTGGGTTTTCTGGTGGGTGAGTCATCGAAGATTTACATAAATCACAGCCTCACCGCGCACAAGAGAAAACTTCTTGGTGCTGCAAAGGCATACAGGAGAGAGAACTCTTTCAAATTCGCGTGGGTCGGTAACAGGAAAACTTATTTGAAGAGAGATGAAAACGACCGACCCCACCTGATTCGAGTCGCGAGTGATTTGAAAGATTTGTCATCAAAAAACGGTCGTCCGGCTGGACCGATACAGCCAAAAAAACTATCAAAAAACTGATCATCGCAATCGGCACATCATCGTCACCTGGCTCCCACTTATCGCTTCTCCTCGTCGAATTTTTGCTTTTCTTTATTCACTCTTTCAATTGGTATTTAATTGTCTCACACTGTTTAGACACCCCATTGAATGTCTGTTATTTAAATAGCTCCTTGCTCCTTTCAGATCTCCATGACTACGATTAACAGCACTATTCGCGCCCAGATGGGCACTGTTAGAAAAAATGTCAACCTCGCTCATGTAAACGCCGAATCCGTTGTCGCTCATCTCGACGACATCAGGGCAATCGTAGAAGGTGGAATTTTTGACATTTTGGCGATTTCAGAGACCTTCCTAAAGCCGAGTATCACATCGCTGTCGGTTAAAGTGCAGGAGTATAATTGGGTCCGAAACGATCGAGTCGGGCATGGAAGAGGAGGGGTAGCCTTGTTGGTTCATGAGAAGCTAAACTTTCGGGTTTTGAGTACCTCTTCTCCGACCTATTCTAAAAGCCCAGAATTCATATTTGTGGAATTGGAACATAGATGCGCCAAGTTGGTGGTGGGAGTAGTCTACCGCCCTCCTAAAGTTGGGAAAATTCAAGAGGTCTTTGATGAGGTCTCCAAGTTTTTAGCGGTCTACAGCCACGTGGTTATTTTAGGTGACTTCAACTCCGATTTATTGACCAACAATGCCTACAGTCGTCAGCTGCGCAGAATTTTGGATTCTCTGGGCCTACGATTTCTTCCGTTTGCGGCGACGCACCACTCGGCGAACTCCAGCACTCTTCTAGACTTGATAATAGTCAATGACATCGACGTCGTGAGCCGGTATGCTCAGTTTCCAGCTTGTGCTCTGTCGAGGCATGACCTAATTTATTGTTCCTTGAACTTGAGGTCGGGCAGGGCTGAGCGTAGAACCGTTATCATTAGAGATAAAACGAATTTGGACAAGCAGGCTTTCTTGGCTGATGCGTTTTCTGCTGGCTGGGAAGACGTCTACAATGAACCAGATTTGAACAATAAGGTAGACATCCTCACTCGAACCCTCCTAGCGGTGTATGACAAGCATTGCCCTCTCATCAGAATTAAACCGCGACACCAACCAGCCCCTTGGATTTCCCGAGATCTGAAGGATTTGATGAGGAAACGTGATGGCGAATACAAAAAATTCATCCGCACTAAAAGTCGAGAGGTGCATAACACTTATAAAAGATTGAGAAATAGAGTACAACAAACCCTCCGAAATGCGAAAATCAAATATTTTCACGAATTATTTAAGACTACTAAAGACACAAAGGATTTTTGGAAAATAATGCGCAATCTTGGAATTAGTGGCGGGAACATCGAGTCTGGGTTGAGTGTGTCCCTTGAAGACTTAGGCGAGCATTTTTGTCGCTTCACAAATGAGCCTGTTGTTGTTGATCCCAGCCCCGCCCCCGTCGATGCAGCTTTGTCATGCGGTTCATTGACGATACCAGAACTGTCCGAGGAGACAGTGAGGAAGGCCATGTTCAGTGTCAAGTCAAAGGCTGTTGGTGCTGATGGAGTGTCGATCGAGGTTCTGCATGCGTTGGCAGATGCCGTCCTGCCGGTTTTGACGCACGTTTTCAACACTTCGTTGCAATCGGGCATTTACCCCGACTTGTGGAAGAGAGCAATCGTGAAGCCCTTACCAAAGATTAAGCATCCGTCGTCGGCTCGCGATTTTCGGGGCATCTCTCTGCTGTGTGCAATGGGAAAAATTCTGGACAAAATCGTGTACCAACAGTTGAGCGATCACGTTGAGTCGCAGCAGGTCCTGGATCCGAGACAATCGGCCTATCGCGCTGGTTTTGGTACAGAGACGGCGTTGATTGGGGTGTTAGATGATGTGCGCGCCGCCATGGACGAGAGAAAGGTGACCATCATGGTCATGGTTGACTTCTCGGCAGCTTTTGATCGGATTCGGAAGGACATTATGGTTGGCGTTTTGGAATCGATCGGCATCTCTGGAAATCTGCTAGCATGGTTCCATTCGTATCTGTGTGGGCGGTACGTAGCAGTAAAAGGGAACAATGGTGAGCTGTCTTCCTGGAGGCCACTTGATGTTGGCACGCCGCAGGGATCGGTGTTGTCGGCCCTGTGTTTTGTCCTCTACATTGGGTCGCTCTCCCGGGTCTTCGCCGAGGGAACTAAACACATGGCATATGCGGATGACCTGCAGTTCTACCGAGTATGTGGAGTCGAGCAGGTGGCTGATACCATCGGAGTACTAAGCGGTGATTTGGCGGAGGTTGCAAGATGGTGTAGTCGATACGGCATGGAGATCAACCTATCAAAAACAAAAGCCATGGTATGCGGGTACCCTAAAATGTTGGCAAAAATTGCACGAAGCCGAGTTCCACAAATAATGTGCCAGAATGTCCCGATCGACTACGTAGAGCAGTTCAGGTGCTTAGGGATCATGGTGCAGGACACACTCTCCTGGAACATGCAGGTGTCTGCGACTTGTAGCGCTGCTTTCAGGGCCATCTATCAGCTCCGGAGAGTCGCAGTCGATTTTCCGCAACATGTGCGTCTCCAGTTGGTGCAGAGCCTCATAATGCCCATATTTGATTACGCCACAGCAGCTCATAGCGATGTCAACAGTGGAGAACTGGACCGCCTGCAGAGAGCTCAGAATGCAGCTTTGAGATTTGCCCTACACCTGCGTCTGGATGATCACGTGACTCCTCATTATCACCGACTACAATGGCTGAAGATCCGGGACCGGAGAAGACTCCACATGGCAGTATTGGTGTTCAAGTTCTTGAAGACGCGGCGCCCCCGATATCTCAGTGAGCGGTGGGAGTTCCTAGGCCGGCGGGACACAAGAAGCAAGGGAAGGGTGTTGGTCGTGCCTGGACATCGTACAGAACTGTTGGGCAGGTCGTTTTTAGTGCAGGGAGTGAGGCTACACAACGAAAACGCAGATTTGTTCGACCTGAACCTTCAAATTGGGGCCTTTCGGGAAGCTTATAAAAAAATGTTATTAGATAGTTATACCTAGTGCCAAGTGATGAATGTTTTTGACCGATTTCTGTTGAGAGGTATATAAAACTTGATTAGAAAGTGATCAGATGAGAAGTGAACCATTTATGTTGAATCATTTATTTCAAGAAGTGGTATTGATTTGATTTCATAAATAAGAAGTTGTTACATTATCATACTGTTACATTTAATAACATGACTAAAGGAGGATGTAAATGTTGATTTTTGTCAGGGAAGATGGAAGAGAGGGCCTCATGGCCCTAATCTTCCCTGATGGTAAAATAAACAATTTCAATCAATCAATCAATCTTGCTATAATGTTATCTGAAAAATTCATCTCTCTCTTATTCACGGAATACCAACTAAAATAAATAATAAAGAAAATAACCAAATTTGACCGAAAAAGCTTGAATTTTCCCTGATTGTTGAACGAATTTACCAAACAACTCACACGTATTTTAAAATTTTTACTTACATTTCTTCTTTGTTCAGCAAAAACCAATAAATGTTAATTTCGATAAATCGACAAGAATACGAAACAATAAAGGCTAATTTTGATAGAAAAACCACGAATTCATTCAGGTATTAATCTTCATTTAACGTTACAGTGACTTAAATTTCAGTAAAAGTTGTAATGAGTTTTACAAAACACACCAAATATTTGAAACAGCTGTGACTACCGCACGATATGGCTGGTATAAGTTGATCTTCAATGTTTAGTATTGTTCTGCGTGATTTGCAAACAAAACCTCAGCATTAAATTGCACAAATTTTCAATTAATTACCAAATGTATTGCGAAAATTATGAAAATTCAATTTATATGTTTATATAACAATATTATTCTTTGTGAGATTCACTTTTTTGTTAATTTCATAAAAATGGCCTCTATGGCTAATAATCGATCTATCATCATCATTTTAATTCTTTATTTAATAGAAAAAACAAAAAAAAAAAAACCTGTAAATTTCAAGATACTACTGAAAGGTTTGGAAACATTCCCATATTTGTTCTAGAACGTTCGGCATAAATTACAGTGGAATAAGGAATCTTGGGTTAGATTTACACCAACTACAAACAATTTATGCAAAATCTCTAACACACATGAGTTTCCGACGAATTTGGACCTCAATTCGTCGTGAATTTTAATGAAGATGTGGTTTTGGTTGGTTATTCCACGAATAATCAACCTATGTTTTCATAATAATGGTGAACCTCTCCGATTTGGCTCAAAATTTTTTGATTTTCGAGATTTTGGGCGATCTAGGCGAGTAGGGTGTCATTTTCCACTAAATTTTGGACGCTGAATCCAATGAAACGGGTCCCAGAACGACTGGCACCCACTGGAGGAAGTAATGGGTCAAATTGGGTATTTATTACCCATTTTGAATATGTGTGTTGGGCGTTGGGAGAGAGGTTCCTGGAAAAGCTAGGGTACGAAGGAGGGAGCGCTGGGCCCTCTTCGGTTTTCAGTTCAGTATTGGGAACTAGCTCGTTGAGGACACCGCTGCCTACTGCGATTGTAACATACAAGTACTTATACGGAATAAAACCACCTTTGGAAATTCGGATACAGTCCATTAACCCCGATGTGCTCAGGTCACTTCAATGTATTTTCGGGATTTCTACTACCTAGGCGCGTGGGGTATAGTTTTTCACTAAATTTTGGACGCTGAATTCAATGATGTGTGTCCCAGAACGATTGGCAACCACCGGAAGAAGTTATGGGTCAAAATGGGTATGTACCCACCCATTTTGTATGTGTCAGGATTTCTGGTGCCTAGGCGTGTGGGGTATCATATTCCACTAAATTTTGGACCCTGAATCAATTGGAATGGGTCTGGGACCCGCCACACCCACTGTTTCCCCCATTCGAGGAATAACCAACCCGTGTGTAAGAATTTGCAGATTTTTAGTTAGTTGGCGTTTGTTTGCACATTATAATTTATTTATCCTTTTATTCACTGAATGCCCCCATATCTAAGAATGACGTATTATCATGGAAGTATGGTTATCTAGGAGCGTAATTTTTTGGAGAGAAAATTATCTCACAATGTGTATCGTTGAGGGACGCCAACGAACCACGTTGGTCGTACCATCGCCATGGCCAGCCACTTAACAGTGCCCGCCTGTCAATTCCACCCTTTAATAAAATACTTACCCCTTTATTATTGTTGCAGAACTAAAAATCGTAACGGGCTTCTGAGCAGCTATCACCATGTCGAAGAAGCCGACTCCTCAGCCGGCTCTCCACAAAGTGATAATGGTCGGAAGTGGAGGTGTCGGAAAGTCGGCTCTTACGTTGCAGTTCATGTACGACGAGGTAATTTGACTTTTCTTTTCTTCGTTGAAATCGGCATTATTTCATAGTTGATGGTAATTTGGGACACCGAGTAATTTATTACCGCTGTGAAATTCTAGTCAAAAATTATAATAATAATTATTATTTTTTTACATTTTGTGAAGAAAACGAGATTTTTATTCTTCGTAATTAGATGTATTTCTATCAATTCCAAAAAGCAAAATTTAGTGGGAAACGATAACCCACACGCAAACGTACCAGAAATCTCAAAAACACATTCGAAATGGGTAGATAGATACCCATTTTGACCCATAACCTCTTCCGGTGGGCGCTAACCGTTCCGGAACCCGTCTCATTGGATTCGGCGTCCAAAATTTAGTGGAAAATGATACCCCACGCTCAAAGGTACCAGAAATATCGAAAATCCATTTTTCAATAAACACATTTTAACCTCCCCCTCCCCCTTCGGGATCGGGCTGAGAAGCTTTGAGGACCAACTTGAGCCAGAAACGGGTTCCTGACCATATTCAAGGAATAACCAACCAAAATTCGGAGAATGGTCTGGAAAGCGTTTTGAACTATGAAAGGGTTGAGCTATGGGTTGTTTGGGGGAGGGGGGGTGGCAGCGTTTAAATTACTCCTTTAACCACTCCTCAGTTTTCAAAAATCGAGGAATTCATCCAGTTTTTGCAAAAAAAAAAAAACCCGAACAAATTTTTGAGCACCTAAAGTATTTTCTTATTCTTATTTTATCGTTTCGCTACATTTGCATTTTTTATTCAATGGGTTGAACGTTATCCATCCTTGAAACAGCGCATCTTCACGTGATTTAATAGAAGAATGCACACTGGCGTCACAGGATTTGCCTGATAGTTCCCTCTTCTCTCTTGCTTTCAGGCTATTTAGAACCCCTCCCCCCTTACAACTGAAAGATCACCACATGAAGCCACCCCCTGAACCATCCTGCTGTTTTTACCCTTTTTGGGCGTTATTGGCAGTCACGCATTTCATAATGATTCAGCCTAAAATGAGTTGTAGTGCTGGTAATTTTAGAGGAAAAATTGTAGGAATCTATGGAGCAAAAACCTATTTGATTATATATTACCAATTTAAGAAAAACTTGGCTGTTTACATAAATTCTAAACATTTGCGACCCAAAGAACTGAATCCATCGATAACAGAGTTTTCCGGAACACCCCCGAAAACCCCTTCTCACAAATCATCGCGGAAATACACATTCGTTTATTTACTTGGTATACATTTCCTTGCTACATAATTATTATTTGCTAGTTACAATTGAACATTTTTTTGCTTCAAATTTGAAACTCGCAAATGTTTCTTGTCACAAATACTAGCCACTTTGATGCGCGAGTTGAGTCATTTTCATGCTGAATTGGATGAGCAAATGAACGAGCGGAAATTCTGGTTGTTTTTCTTTAGAATTTTAGCTATTGTGGAGTTGTTTCAAAGTGACTCAGTCACGACAATGATTGTAGGTTTAAAATAATCGGAGATAGCGGAGTATATCGTCTCAGGATAGAATGAAGTTTTAAATGATTCATCGCTTCTTTGCCCATGCGTTACTCATCAATTTGATTGATGAACGATTTTCAATCGGCCGTATTGTACAATTTTGAGAGAATCTAATCGCTCGCGTTCCCACACAGTTCTAAATAACGCCACCTTTCATTCTCCAGAATACTTCCCTTTTAGCGATGAAAGCTCGGCTCGGAAGAACAACACGATTCATTCTCATCTTCCTCCCATAGGCTATTTAGATGATGGGAGAAAGTAGCTGTTATACGCGTCTGTACGCGCTCCACGACGTTTATACCTCATAAAATATAATTGCTTTGTTACGTGAAACCCGTTAGATCTCTAGTTTATTACAGTTGAGTAAGGCTGAGGTTATTCAAGATAGCAATGGAGTAACCATACCGTCAGAACATCGTCGTTGCCCAAAAAAGTTTCCGAATTATTTATTTCTGCTAATTATACAAAGGCCGCTTCAAGTCGGAACATCAATGAAATGATCAAATCCTGTCATTGGGTCATTAGTTACTCTCCGTGCTGTCGAAAGCTAAAATGAGAATGTAGGTACTAAAATGCTCTCTCCTGTTCACTTGGAGATGTCAGATGTAAGTTTATTAGACAAGAAGCCAACATTTGTGCAAATTAGCCGTTATAAGTACATCAGCGAAGCAAAGTTCAGATAAAAATCGCGCTATTGTTCCTTGTAAAAGATAAAAAGAAGGAAAATGAGTAAGTGTCCTGATTACGTGTTAAAATCAGCATTAACATGCGAAGAAATGTTCTGTAAACGTCACGCTACCAGATTACAAAGTTGACAAATTAATGAGGGTAGAATAATCAACCTATGTTTTCATGATAATGGTCAACCTCTCCGATTCGGCTCAAAATTTTTTTCTGGACGTTTCATGATGTCCTGATCAAAACGCTGCAAATTCTTACACACGGGTTGGTTATTCCTCGAACCAGTCGTATGGAGACTCATTTCCTCAACATGGGGGAAATGGGGACAAGAGTGGATGCGGCGGGTCCCGGAACCATTCCAATCGATTCAGGGTCCAAAATTTAGTGTAAAATGATACCCCACACGCCCAGGTACCGGAAATCTCGAAAACGCATATTCAAAATGGGTTATATATACCAAATTTGACCCATAACTTCTTCCAGTGGGTGCCAGTCGTCCTGGGACCCACTTCATTGGATTCAGCTTCCAAGATTTAGCGGAAATGATACCCCACACGCCTAGGTTCCAGTAATCTCAAAAACACATATTCAAAATGGGTAATATATACCCTATTGGACCCATAACTTCTTCCAGTGGGTGCCGATCGTTCTGGGACCCATTTCATTTGATTCAGCGTCCAAAATTTAGTGGAAAATGATACCCCACTCGCCTAAATCGCCCAAAATCTCGAAAATTCCATTTTTCAAAAAACACATTTTGACCCCTACCCCAGCCCAATTTGGTCCGATCGGGCTGAAAAGCTTGGAGGACCGTCCTAGGCCCGGGAAACAGACCCCTGACCCAAATTTCAGATTTTTAGAAAATTTCCTACTACCAAAAACGGCGTGGACGGCGGACGGCGTACGGCGGACGGACATTGACCTTTTTTGATCTAGACATCATGAAACGTCCAGAAAAAATTTTGAGCATAAACAAACCAAAAGGTCAATGTCCTCCGCCGTACGCGGTCCACCTCCTCGGCCGTTCCGCCCGTCCACGCCGTTTTTGGTAGTAAAAATTTTCTCAAAATCTGTAAATTTGGGTCAAAAAAAAGGGCGAATCGGAGAGGTTGACCATTTGCGTTAAAACATAGGTTTGATTTTCAAGGAATAACCAACCAAAGCATGTCCGTCCGCCGTACGCCGTCCCCGTCACTGCCGTTTATTTGGTATAGAAAATTTTCTAAAAATCTGAATTGTCGGTCAGGGGTCTTTTTTTCCCGGCCTAGGACGGTCCTCAAGCTTTTCTAGCCCGATCGGACCAAATTTGGGCGGGTAGGGGTCAAAATGTGTTTCTTGAAATGGATTTTCGAGATTTGGGCGATTAGGCGAGTGGGGTTCATTTCCACTAATTTCGACGCTGAATCCAATGCATGGGTCCCAGTACGATCTGGCAACCACAGAAGAAGTTATGGGTCAAAATTTGGTATAATTTGACGCTATCGTCCAGAAAAACGCGCAATTTTACACAAGGGTTGGTTTTCCTCGGACCAGTCGTATGGAGACTCATATTCATAAACGATGAGGGAAATGTGGAAACAGTGGGTGGGCGGTTCCCAGACCCATTTCCAATCGATTCAATGATCCAAAATTTATTGGAAAATGATACCCAACAAACCCCAGGTACCGGAAATCTAAAAAACGCCATATTCAAAATGGGTAATATATACCTCAATTTGACCCAGAACTTCTTCCAGTGGGTGCCAGTCGTCGCTGGGAACCCACTTCATTGGATTCAGCTTCCAAGATTAGCGGAAAAATGATACCCCACACGCCTAGGTTCCTAGTAAATCTCAAAACACATATTCAAAATGGGTAATAATATACCCTATTGGACCCATAACTTCTTCCAGTGGGTGCCGATCGTTCTGGGACCCATTTCATTTGATTCAGCGTCCAAAATTTAGTGGAAAATGATACCCCACTCGCCTAAATCGCCCAAAATCTCGAAAATCCATTTTTCAAAAAACACATTTTGACCCCTACCCCACCCAAATTTGGTCCGATCGGGCTGAAAAGCTTGGAGGACCGTCCTAGGCCGGAAACAGACCCCTGACCCAAATTTCAGATTTTTAGAAAATTTTCTACTACCAAAAACGGCGTGGACGGCGGACGGCGTACGGCGGACGGACATTGACCTTTTTTGATCTAGACATCATGAAACGTCCAGAAAAAAATTTTGAGCCGAATCGGAGAGGTTGACCATTTGCATGAAAACATAGGTTGATTATTCAAGGAATAACCAACCAAAAACGCTGCAAATTCTTACACAGGGGTTGGTTATTCCTCGGACCAGGCGCATGGAAACTGATTAAAAAAAAAAACATGGGGGAAATGGGGAAAACGGTGGGTGCGGCGGGTCTCAGACCCATTCCAATCGATTCAGTGTCCATGATTAGTGGAAAATGATACCCCACACGCCCAGGTACCAGAAATCTCATAAACACATATTCAAAATGAGTAATATATAACCTATTTGACCCATAACTTCTTCCAGTTGGTGCCAATCGTCCTGAGACCCATTTCATTTGATTCAGCTTCCAAGATTTAGTGGAAAATGATACCCCACACGCCTAGGTTCCAGAAATCTCAAAAACACATATTCAAAATGGGTAATATATACCCAATTTGACCCATAACTTCTTCCAGTGGGTGTCAATCGTCCTGAGACCCACTTCATTGGATTCAGCGTCCACAATTTAGTGGAAAATGATACCCCACTCGCCTAATCGCCCAAAATCTCGAAAATCCATTTTTCAAATAACACATTTTGACCCCTACCCCGCCCAAATTTGGTCCGATCGGGCTGAAAAGCTTGGAGGACCGATCTAGACCGGGAACAGACCCCTGACCCAAATTTCAGATTTTTAGAAAATTTTCTACTACCAAAAACGGCGTGGACGGCGGACGGCGTATGGCGGACGGACATTGACCTTTTGGTTGGTTATTCCTTGAATAATCAACCTATGTTTTCATGCAAATGGTCAACCTCTCCGATTCGGCTCAAAATTTTTTTCTGGACGTTTCATGATGTCATGATCAAAAAACGCTGCAAATTCTTACACAGGGGTTGGTTATTCCTCGAACCAGTCGTATGGAGACTCATTTCTTCAACATGGGGGAAATGGGGATAACGGTGGGTGCGGCGGGTCCCAGACCCATTCCAATCGATTCAGTGTCCATGATTTAGTGGAAAATGATACCCCACACTCCTAGGTTCCAGAAATCTCAAAAACACATATTCAAAATGGGTAATATATACCCAATTTGACCCATACCTTCTTCCAGTGGGTGCCAATCGACCTCAGACCCACTTCATTGGATTCAGCTTCCAAGATTTAGCGGAAAATGATACCCCACACGCTTAGGTTCCAGTAATCTCAAAAACACATATTCAAAATGGGTAATATATACCCAATTTGACCCATAACTTCTTCCAGTGGGTGCCGATCGTTCTGGGACCCATTTCATTTGATTCAGCGTCCAAAATTTAGTGGATAATGATACCCCACTCGCCTAGATCGCCCAAAATCTCGAAAATCCATTTTTCAAAAAACACATTTTGACCATTACCCCGCCCAAATTTGGTCCGATCGGGCTGAAAAGCTTGGAGGACCGTCCTAGGCCGGGACCAAACTCCTGACCCAAATTTCAGATTTTTAGAAAATGTTCTACTACCAAAAACGGCGTGGACGGCGGACGGCGTACGGCGGACGGACATCGACCTTTTTTGATCTAGACATCATGAAACGTCCAGAAAAAAATTTTGAGCCGAATCGGAGAGGTTGACCATTTGCATGAAAACATAGGTTGATTATTCAAGGAATAACCAACCAAAAGGTCAATGTCCGTCCGCCGTACGCCGTCCGCCGTCCACGCCGTTTTTGGTAGTAGAAAATTTTCTAAAAATCTGAAATTTGGGTCAGGGGTCTGATCCCGGCCTAGGACGGTCCTCCAAGCTTTTCAGCCCGATCGGACCAAATTTGGCCGGGTAGGGGTCAAAATGTGTTTTTTGAAAAATGGATTTTCGAGATTTTGGGCGATCCAGGCGAGTGTGGTATCATTTTCCACTAAATTTTGGACGCTGAATCAAATGAAATGGGTCCCAGAACGATCGGCACCCACTGGAAGAAGTTATGGGTCAAATTGGGTATATATTACCCATTTTGAATATGTGTTTTTGAGATTTCTGGAACCTAGGCGTGTGGGGTATCATTTTCCGCTAAATCTTGGAAGCTGAATCCAATGAAGTGGGTCCCAGGACGACTGGCACCCACTGGAAGAAGTTATGGGTCAAATTGGGTATATATTACACATTTTAAATATGCGTTTTCGAGATATCCGGTACCTGGGCGTGTGGGGTATCATTTTCCGCTAAATCTTGGACGCTAATTCCAATGAAGTGGGTCCCGGAACGATTGGCACCCACTGGAAGAAGTTATGGGTCAAATTGGGTATATATAACCCATTTTGAATATGCGTTTTCGAGATTTCCGGTACCTGGGCGTGTGGGGTATCATTTTCCACTAAATTTTGGACGCTGAATCAAATGAAATGGGTCCCAGAACGATCGGCACCGATTGGAAGAAGTTATGGGTCCAATTGGGTATATATTACCCATTTTGAATATGTGTTTTTGAGATTTCTGGAACCTAGGCATGTGGGGTATCATTTTCCGCTACATCTTAAAAGCTTAATCCAATGAAGTGGGTCCCAGGACGACTGGCACCCACTGGAAGAAGTTATGGGTCAAATTGGGTATATATTACTCATTTTGAATATGCGTTTTCGAGATTTCCGGTACCTGGGGTGTGGGGTATCATTTTCCACTAAATTTCGGACGCTAATTCCAATGAAGTGGGCCCCGGAACGATTGGCAGCCACTGGAAGAAGTTATGGGTCAAATTGGGTATATGTAACCCATTTAGAATATGCGTTTTCGAGATTTCCGGTACCTGGGCGTGTGGGGTATCATTTTCCACTAAATTTTGGACCCTGAATCGATTGGAATGGTTCTGGGACCCGCCGCATCCACTCTTGTCCCCATTTCCCCCATGTTGAGGAAATGAGTCTCCATACGACTGGTTCGAGGAATAACCAACCCGTGTGTAAGAATTTGCAGCGTTTTGGTTGGTTATTCCTTGAATAATCAACCTATGTTTTCATGCAAATGGTCAACCTCTCCGATTCGGCTCAAAATTTTTTTCTGGACGTTTCATGGTGTCTAGATCAAAAAAATCTGCAAATTCTTACACACGGGTTGGTTATTCCTCGAATGGGGGAAACAGTGGGTGTGGCGGGTCTCAGACCCATTCCAATCGATTCAGGGTCCAAAATTTAGTGGAATATGATACCCCACACGCCCAGGTACCAGAAATCCTGACACATACCAAATGGGTGGATACATACCCATTTTGACCCATAACTTCTTCCGGTGGGTGCCAATCGTTCTGGGACACACATCATTGAATTCAGCGTCCAAAATTTAGTGGAAAATGATACCCCACACGCCTAGGTAGCAGAAATCCCGAAAACACATATTCAAGATGGGTGTATCTATGGGGCACTACGACACTAATTTACTAATATAATATTGAGAAAACGTAGGTAATTTAGAAGGCTATAATAATTGTATTAAATTGAATTGAATGGTACGGATAAAAATGCTCGGACAGTAAAAAGAATTGTAGGCAACTGCTCAAAATTGGTTGCTAAGTTTAACAGCTGGTTATAAACAACAGGATATGACGATGTGTTTTGTTTGTCTATTCGGCTGAAGTCACCCACATGGGTAATAAATACCCAATTTGACCCATAACTTCTTCCAGTGGGTACCAATCGTCCTGAGACCCATTTCATTTGATTCAGCGTCCAAAATTTAGTGGAAAATGACACCCCACTCGCCTAAATCACCCAAAATCTCGAAAATCCATTTTTCAAAAAACACATTTTGACCCCTACCCCCTCCAAATTTGGTCCGATCGGGCTGAAAAGTTTCGAGGACCCATCTCGGCTGGGAACAGACCCCTGACCCAAATTTCAGATTTTTAGAACATTTTCTACTACCAAAAAACGGCGTGGACAATGGACGGCGTACGGCGGACGGACATTGACCTTTTTTGATCAGGACATCATGAAACGTCCAGAAAAAAATTTTGAGCCGAATCGGAGAGGTTGACCATTATCATGAAAACATAGGTTGATTATTCAAGGAATAACCAACCAAAAGGTCAATGTCCGTCCGCCGTCCGCCATCCACGCCTTTTTTGGTAGTAGAAAATTTTCTAAAAATCTGAAATTTGGGTCAGGGGTCTGTTCCCGACCTAGGACGGTCCTCCAAGCTTTTCAGCCCAATCGGACCAAATTTGGGCGGGGTAGGGGTCATAATGTGTTTTTTGAAAAATTGATTTTCGAGATTTTGGGCGATTTAGGCGAGTGGGGTATCATTTTCCACTAAATTTTGGACGCTGAATCAAATGAAATGAGTCCCAGAACGATCGGCGCCCACTGGAAGAAGTTATGGGCCAAATTGGGTATATATTACCCATTTTGAATATGTGTTTTCGAGATTTCTGGAACCTGGGCGTGTGGGGTATCATTTTCCACTAAATTTTGGATCCTGAATCGATTGGAATGGGTCTGGGACCCGCCGCACCCACTTTTTCCCCATTTCCCCCATGTTGAAGAAATGAGTCTCTATGCGCCTGGTCCAAGGAATAACCAACCCCTGTGTAGGAATTTGCAGCGTTTTTGATCTAGACATCATGAAACGTCCAGAAAAAAATTTCCTAGGTTCCAGAAATCTCAAAAACACATATTCAAAATGGGTAGTATTATACCCAATTTGACCCATAACTTCTTCCTGTGGGTGCCGATCGTTCTGGGACCCATTGCATTGGATTCAGCGTCCGAAATTTAGTGGAAAATGATACCCCACTCGCCTAAATCGCCCAAAATCTCGAAAATCCATTTTTCAAAAAACACATTTTGACCCCTACCCCGCCCAAATTTGGTCCGATCGGGCTGAAAAGCTTGGAGGACCGTCCTAGGCCGGAAACAGACCCCTGACCCAAATTTCAGATTTTTAGAAAATTGTCTACTACCAAAAACGGCGTGTACGGCGGACGGCGTACGGCGGACGGACATTGACCTTTTTGGTTGGTTATTCCTTGAATAATCAACCTATGTTTTAACGCAAATGGTCAACCTCTCCGTTTCGGCTCAAAATTTTTTTCTGGACGTTTCATGATGTCCAGATCAAAAACGCTGCAAATTCTTACACAGGGGTTGGTTATTCCTCGAACCAGTCGTATGGAGACTCATTTCTTCAACATGGGGGAAATGGGGATAACGGTGGGTGCGGCGGGTCCCAGACCCATTCCAATCGATTCAGTGTCCATGATTTAGCGGAAAATGATACCCCACACGCCCAGGTACCGGATATCTCGAAAACACATATTTAAAATGTGTAATATATACCCAATTTGACCCATACCTTCTTCCAGTGGGTGCCAATCGACCTCAGACCCACTTCATTGGATTCAGCTTCCAAGATTTAGCGGAAAATGATACCCCACACGCCTAGGTTCCAGAAATCTCAAAAACAAATATTCAAAATGGGTAATATATACCCAATTTGACCCATAACTTCTTCCAGTGGGTACCGATCGTTCTGGGACCCATTTCATTTGATTCAGCGTCCAAAATTTAGTGGAAAATGATACCCCACTCGCCTAGATCGCCCAAAATCTCGAAAATCCATTTTTCAAAAAACACATTTTGACCCCTACCCCGCCCAAATTTGGTCCGATCGGGCTGAAAAGCTTGGAGGACCGTCCTAGGCCGGGACCAAACCCCTGACCCAAATTTCAGATTTTTAGAAAATTTTCTACTACCAAAAAACGGCGTGGACGGCGGACGGCGTACGGCGGACGGCGGACGGACATCGACCTTTTTTGATCTAGACATCATGAAACGTCCAGAAAAAAATTTTGAGCCGAATCGGAGAGGTTGACCATTTGCATGAAAACATAGGTTGATTATTCAAGGAATAACCAACCAAAAGGTCAATGTCCGTCCGCCGTACGGCGTCCTCCGTCGGCCGTCCGCCGTCCACGCCGTTTTTGGTAGTAGAAAATTTTCTAAAAATCTGAAATTTGGGTCAAAAAAAGGTCGAATCGGAGAGGTTGACCATTTGCGTTAAAACATAGGTTGATTATTCAAGGAATAACCAACCAAAAAGGTCAATGTCCGTCCGCCGTACGCCGTCCGCCGTCCACGCCGTTTTTGGTAGTAGAAAATTTTCTAAAAATCTGAAATTTCGGTCAGGGGTCTGTTCCCGGCCTAGGACGGTCCTCCAAGCTTTTCAGCCCGATCGGACCAAATTTGGGCGGGGTAGGGGTCAAAATGTGTTTCTTGAAAAATGGATTTTCGAGATTTTGGGCGATTTAGGCGAGTGGGGTATCATTTTCCACTAAATTTCGGACGCTGAATCCAATGCAATGGGTCCCAGTACGATCGGCACCCACAGGAAGAAGTTATGGGTCAAATTGGGTATAATACTACCCATTTTGAATATGTGTTTTTGAAATTTCTGGAACCTAGGAAATTTTTTTCTGGACGTTTCATGATGTCTAGATCAAAAACGCTGCAAATTCTTACACACGGGTTGGTTATTCCTCGAACCAGTCGTATGGAGACTCATTTCCTCAACATGGGGGAAATGGGGACAAGAGTGGATGCGGCGGGTCCCAGAACCATTCCAATCGATTCAGGGTCCAAAATTTAGTGGAAAATGAAACCCCACACGCCCAGGTACCGGAAATCTCGAAAACGCATATTCTAAATGAGTAATATATACCCAATTTGACCCATAACTTCTTCCAGTGGGTGCCAATCGTTCCGGGACCCACTTCATTGGAATTAGCGTCCATGATTTAGTGGAAAATGATACCCCACACCCCAGGTACCGGAAATCTCGAAAACGCATATTCAAAATGAGTAATATATACCCAATTTGACCCATAACTTCTTCCAGTGGGTGCCAGTCGTCCTGGGACCCACTTCATTGGATTAAGCTTTTAAGATGTAGCGGAAAATGATACCCCACATGCCTAGGTTCCAGAAATCTCAAAAACACATATTCAAAATGGGTAATATATACCCAATTGGACCCATAACTTCTTCCAGTGGGTGCCAATCGTTCCGGGACCCTCTTCATTGGAATAAGCGTCCAAGATTTAGCGGAAAATGATACCCCACACGCCCAGGTACCGGATATCTCGAAAACGCATATTTAAAATGGGTAATATATACCCAATTTGACCCATAACTTCTTCCAGTGGGTGCCAGTCGTCCTGGGACCCACTTCATTGGATTCCGCTTCCAAGATTTAGCGGAAAATGATACCCCACACGCCTAGGTTCCAGAAATCTCAAAAACACATATTCAAAATGGGTAATATATACCCAATTTGACCCATAACTTCTTCCAGTGGCTGCCGATCGTTCTGGGACCCATTGGTTTCATTGGTTTCAGCGTCCAAAATTTAGTGGAAAATGATACCCCACTCGCCTAGATCGCCCAAAATCTCGAATATTCATTTTTCAAAAAACACATTTTGACCCCTACTCCGCCCAAATTTGGTCCGATCGGGCTGAAAAGCTTGGAGGACCGTCCTAGGCCGGGAACAGACCCCTGACCCAAATTTCAGATTTTTAGAAAATGTTCTACTACCAAAAACAGCGTGGACGGCGGACGGCGTACGGGGTACGGCGTACGGCGGACGGACATCGACCTTTTTTGATCAGGACATCATGAAACGTCCAGAAATGAATTTTGAGCCGAATCGGAGAGGTTGACCATTTGCATGAAAACATAGGTTGATTATTCAAGGAATAACCAACCAAAATGGGTGGATACATACCCATTTTGACCCATAACTTCTTCCGGTGGGTGCCAATCGTTCTGGGACCCATTATATTGAATTCCGCGTCCAAAATTTAGTGGAAAATGATACCCCACACGCCTAGGTAGCAGAAACCCCGAAAACACATATACAAAATGGATAATATATACCCAATTTGCCCATAACTTCTTCCAGTGTGTACCAATTGTACTGGGACCCATTTTATTGGATTCAGCGTCCAAACTTTAGTGGGAAACTATACCCGACACGCCTAGGTAGCAGAAATCCCGAAAACAAATAATCAAAATGGGTAATAAATACCCAATTTGACCCATTACTTCTTCCAGTGGGTGCTAATCGTTCTGGGACCGGTTTCATTGGTTTCAGCGTCCACAATTTAGTGGAAAATGACACCCTACTCGCCTAAATCGCCCAAAATCTCGAAAATCCATTTTTCAAAAAACACATTTTGACCCCTACCCCGCCCAAATTTGGTCCGATCGGGCTGAAATGTTTCGAGGACTCATCTCGGCTGGAAACAGACCACTGACCCATATTTCAGATTTTTAGAACATTTTCTACTACCAAAAACGGCGCGGACAATGGACGGCGGACGGCGGAAGGACATTGACCTTTTGGTTGAATAATCAACCTATGTTTTCATGCAAATGGTCAACCTCTCCGATTCGGCTCAAAATTTTTTTCTGGACGTTTCATGATGTCTAGATCAAAAAAGGTCAAACCTCACTGGAAGAAGTAATGGGTCAAATTGTGTATATATTACTCATTTTAAATATGTGTTTTCGAGATTTCTGGAACCTGGGCGTGTGGGGTATCATTTTCCACTAAATTTTGGATCCTGAATCGATTGGAATGGGTCTGGGACCCGCCGCACCCACTGTTTTCCCCATTTCCCCCCATGTTTATGAAATGAGTCTCCATACGCCTGGTCCGAGGAATAACCAACCCCTGTGTAAGAATTTGCAGCGTTTTTTATGTGTCAGGATTTCAGGTGCCTAGGCGTGTGGGGTATCATATTCCACTAAATTTTTGTCCCTGAATCGATTGGAATGGGTCTGGGACCCGCCACACCCACTGTTTCCCCCATTCGAGGAATAACCAACCCGTGTGTAGGAATTTGCAGATTTTTTCTTCTGAGCGTTTCGAAGTGTCTCGATCATAATACGCAAATGTCCGTCCACGCCGTTTTCAGTAGTAGACAATTTTTTAAAAGTCTGAAATTGTGGTCAGGGACCCGTTTCTGGCTTTAGTTGGTACTCGAAACTTTTCAGCCCGATCGGACTAAATTTGGAGGGTAAGGGTCAAAATATGTTTTTCGAAAAATGGATTTTCGGCGATCTAGGCGTGTTTGGTATCATTTTCCACTACATTGTGGACGCTGAATCCAATGAGACCGGTCCTAAAATGATTGGCGCCTACCCGAAGAGGTTATAGGTCAAAATGGGCATCTATTTACCTTTCGAATGTCGGTTTTCGAGATTTCTGGTACCTTGGTGTGTAGGGTATCGTTTTCCACCAAATGTTGGACGCTGAATCGGTTGAAATTAGATCTAAACGCCGACCTATTTGCTACCCGGAGTTCCCGTCGAAGAATTAGTTGCTTCAATAATGCGCCCTTTCTCTTTATTGTGTCTTTCGACGCTAATTAATCCCGAAAGGAACTAAACCTCATCATCACACCGCCGTCTCTTTTTGTAAAGTTCTTTGTCTTGTGGGTTGACCTCAAATTGACCTGTTAGATTGACTTACTCGGCGAAGAATGCGAGTTTTGTCCTGGGTGAACGCCCTGTTCTCCCACAAATAACGCGCTTCACTACTATGTAGCCTCTTCGGGGGAATGACACTGAAGTTTATCTAGGATCGGGAGCAGTGGGAGAAAAAAGTGTCGAAAGAATGAAGGAACCGTGCGTGTGGATGATCGGTGAAGGAACTCTGGGTTGTGGTTGAGTACGGTTAATCTGGATCTGGGCGAAGAAATTACTTCTCACTTCGATTGCTGTGTGATATATTGATAAAACATGTGATGTGTGTGATATTCAACAAATCCGCAAATTTGTTTGTTTTTACCCGTCAGAACGCAGCCACTTTCAGTTGGTATTCTTCCGAGAAATTGATGACAGAAACCACCGTACAACAAAAATCTCAATCTATCTAAAATGTTTCATTTGTAAATGATTAACCACCGTGAAGTTGAATGGAAGGTTCATCTTCTCTATTCGTTCCGGGCCACGGGGTCGATTCATCGACTTTGTTTACATCTGAAGGAAGGATAGCCGAGAGAGAAGTGGTTTTCCGGCTACTTTCAGTCCCGTGAAGTGAGTCTAGTGAGCGTGAATTGGGAGGCTTCTCATTAGAATTTCTAGATTTCTTTCCGACTAATTGTTCCGCCACTTTCGGCCACTCCGGTTCTCTTCTTTTGTCGAATAAATTCGACTTATTTGGAGAACATTTACGTTATTTTTGTCTTTATTGTGAAGCAAAAACCCGATTCGAAACCTCGATGGAGGTCCCGAATTGCTCAGAAAACGATTTTGAAAGTTTTATTTTGACCCATATAACCTAACACAACACAACACAACCCTCTGGTGTGTGGAAACCTATTCAGGGCACGTTTCAATCGATTCAGCCATCAAAATGTATTACAGTACGATACCCCATACTGCTAGACCACCAAGTACACAATAGAGTCGGTGCGCAAATTTTTATATTTTCCCGAACATTTCAAAGGCTTCTGGCTAGAAAGACGAGCTTTTGTTTTTCAAAATAGCACAGTAAATCGAAGATTTAATTTTCGCTACCGTTATTTTCCTTGAATAATCAATCAACCTATGTTTTCAAGCAGAAAATAGGTATATCTCTATAATTCGGCCCAAAATTATTTTCTGGGCGTTTCAAAGTGTCTAGATCAAAATACGCGAATGTCCGTCCGCCCTCCACACCGATCCTGGTAGTAGAAAAATTTCTAAAAATCAGATATTATTGGGAAATTTTGAGGTTATGTGTCAAAATGGGTAACTTTCTACCTATTTCGGATGTGGGTTTTCGAGATTTCTGGTACCTAGGAGCGTGGGGTGTCATTTTCCACTAAACTTTGGACGCTGAATCAATTAGAATGCGTCTACATGCTCCTGATCCAAGGAATAACCAACCACTGTGGAAGAATGTTCAGCGTTTTTTTTTATTTTTATGGACTCCGGGCTTGGTCTCAATATGGTCCACATTCCACGTCGCATATATTTCCACAATCGACAATGTTTCGCCAATAATTCTGAACCACAGCGGACTCGTTGCCGCCACACGGCCTATTCTGGCACGATCTCCAGTTTCAGTCTTCTGGAAATGTAGCGTATCTGAGTGCCACACTAAAAAGGTTTATTTACGCCGCTTCAAGCCGCACCCTTGAGCTCATTTACGGGATGTGAGTCCCGGTCTGAGACTGCAACCCGAAATATAACTTTCCTATGCGGTAAAAACGTCTCGTTGCGAGTGGTTCACTCAACCGCAAAATGCTGCGCAAGAAAAAAGTCCGGACTCCCGATCGAATTGTTACTTTCTAATGAAAATGGCCTTCGTTACGGCTTAAGCGCCTAATGATGCGCCCTTCTACAAATCTCTTGCTATAAATGAACTTTTGAACCTACGATCGGTGCACTTATGTATTCAATCATTCAAGGACTTGATTCGAGGATATTACTTTTTCACCATTTAGGAAGGTTCACGTGACTTCAGGGAAGAGCTCTTATCGGTCAACTAGAGAAAACTGAAAAAGATAACATTATGAAGCCTTTTTTTCACAAAAAAGTTGTCCGAGCACAAAATGTAGCATATGGCCTCGAAACAACCAAAATAAAACTTGTTGACAAAATTTTGAAGGGGCGCATGAAATTTTAATTTCAACTGTAAAAAAAAAGCTTTTTCAGACGAAGAAAACCCAGAGGCAAAACAAACAATGATCAACAGCTTCTTTCAGATATGCCACTTTAAAACAATTACTTATTTAGAGATTT
The DNA here is from genome assembly GCA_019603395.1 of Cyrtorhinus lividipennis. Classification (NCBI taxonomy): domain Eukaryota; kingdom Metazoa; phylum Arthropoda; class Insecta; order Hemiptera; family Miridae; genus Cyrtorhinus; species Cyrtorhinus lividipennis. The sequence continues at coordinate 5,311,263 of CM034008.1, forward strand.
AGGACAATGTATGTGTCTCCTCTGGTTTGCTCATTCAATACCAATGACTTTTTATAAAAATAAACACTGAGCCCCAACAGATCCACCCTGTCCTGGCAGCCAGTGATTCTAGGCGTGAGTTCCGCCTAATTTCAAAATCTTACAGTTCTTGGTGCTGGAAAAGCATAATTTTCATTCAAACTTAAGTTTGATCCCTGTAGATTGCAGTTACGTATTGTGAATTCATTTTCGTGTTTTTTTGTTGTTACAGTTTGTTGAGGATTATGAGCCAACGAAAGCGGATTCGTACAGAAAGAAAGTCATATTGGATGGCGAGGAAGTTTCAATCGACATTCTGGATACTGCAGGTCAAGAAGACTACGCAGCTATAAGGTACGTTATTTCAAGCTATTCTAGGAAAATAAAACATACAACCCAAATTAGGGCTAAATAAAGAAAATACTCAAAATTGAATTAATTGAAGACTCTTATGATAATCAGTTGAAGGGTTGGAAGAGGTAATTCCAATGACAGAGCGACTATTGCTAAGAACAAATGTTTGCACCCCTCCCCCAGTGTGTTTGGCACCCGGTATCGTTTCATCACAAATACCAGTTCACCACATTCAGAATGTGTCGTTTCACGAGAAGGAACTTCTGTATTTAGCGAGCGTATTGCACGTCAAAGTATTAAAAATGTAAGTAAACACATATAAAGGACAACGGAACTCGTATGTATAGTGGATTACAAAATTGAGGCCATAAAAGTGGCACGTTTTGCCCAATTTGTTGAACAAATTCCGCCCGCGAAATTTTTCCATTCTCGTATTTCCCACCTTCGCTTTTGTTGGTCGAAGAAGATGGCTTTGAAGATACAGAGCATACAATTTTATGAGTTCATACTTGTATATCTTTCAACTCTTCTAGGCTATACACTGGGATGAGCTTAAAAGAATTGCGCTTTATAGCTACATGTTTAGTCGTTACTATTTGGAAGGACATGTTGATAATGAGTGACCTGAGAGTGCAATGAAACGATACGAGAGATCTGTGATTAAACGTTGGATAAACGCACGAACAAAAGACTGATAAAACGATCCCTGGCCTTTTCTTGCTGGCCCAGTGTGTTTGGCATCCCTCTCATTGCAGTATGTGATATAGGTTCTTTCCCTTGTACTTCAAAAATCATGCTGACGTAAAGCATTTATTTTACGACCTAGAATTTTCTATAAGGTAGAAGATTATTTAGAGCTAAATTGATGAAAGTAATTCGATGAGTTCTTTCAACATTTAGGTGTTGTTCCAATGAAAGAAAACCTGAAGGCTGTTGGCGTGATGTGTTAAAATGTAACGTTTAAATGAAAAAAAAAAAAAAAAAGCACAGAAGGTGTGTCTGGGCTTATGACGGCCGGGCAGTGCAGACAAGCTGCTATTGACATAATAATTCGTAGAAGCGTCTGCAAAAATAACCAACCAAAATCGGCGAGTTCAACGTTTGCAGGACATAAAATCCGTGTTGTCTATAAAAGTCCCTTTGATCAAAGAAAAAGAAAGCCTGCCTCTAAGCGCATTTCTTTAAACCCCATTTCAATAGAGGATACGAATAATATCTGATCAGTTCAAGCCGGCTAACATTGTGACTTTTAAACGCTCCAAGACCAAGTTACGCTTGTCAATTCTCGCGTTGATACCGACAAATCCCTAAGTCCTATGATTCATCGGTGACGTTTCTTTTCGTTATTTTTTCGCACTGGAGAAATAATTACAGGTGCGTGACTCATCCCAGGAAAGGGACGGCGTTTAAAAAAAACACTCCCTCAGAAGGGGTTTCGTAACAATATTGATCTCGGCCCCTTTCGTCTTGAATATTGTTTTACGTAATCGGAGAGCACCGATCGACGACCGCCCACCTGTTCTTTCAAGCTCTTCAGTAACCTGGGGTATTTAGCGAAATCGTTTCCTACCTATCATAAATGTCTTCCTTTTTTTTCTTCTACAAGACAACGTTCAATTACTCCCCGTCTTCTATTGACAGCCCTGGCTATTATTTCACTCTAGTAAATTTCACTTATTCGACCTCTGTAGATCGGCTATTTTCTGTAGGCTTCTCTAGTTTATAAATGTCCTCCTCTATAATTTGCAAAATCGTGGCTGCTCGAGACGACAAAATTACGTTCAGTTTAAAGTATCGGTGCGGATTTTCCCCTGCCACAAAGGTTTGAAGTCAAGCAACGAGGTTTTGCCGCTAATACTCATGTCAAATATTACACTTCCCGTAAAGTCAAATGGAGACAGGACAATTGAAGGGAAACTGAAGTATATTTGGCATGACAAACTCGATGTATTCATTTAGATCACGAATTAGAAAAAGAAAAGGGTTTAACTTTGTTGCACGATTCTTATTTTAGTTACGTAAAAAGTTCCAAAACAGAACCACCTTCCCTTCCCCAAATTTTTGATTACTGTCATAGATTGGCAGAACGAATACTGAAAATTTGAAATCGTCAAAAAACGCCTAATTTATATTTTGACTTTCCCAGGTACGTATTAGGTTTTCCGTGATGATATCCTTCTTCTCCGTTAGTTGGTCTATTTCTCACGTAAGATATCAGAACGTGAGAACATTCACTCTTTCCGTAGAAAACCTAAAGCTCACCCTATCCCTGGTATTATTAAACCTTCTGGAGAACGAAAACCAGTGTCGAGATCAAAGCCGATGTTCAGGCAAAGTAGAAGGAATAAAAACAAACGTCCCAAATTTAGACGATCATGTTCACGTCATTACTACCGTAGATGGACGCCAGAAAACCGAGGAAACTCTTCCTTCAGCTCAACTTGTGGGTAGAAGAACTTAAATAGTAAAAAGTTCGTGTCCAACAGGAAAGAAATGCAAATCATTTCTTCGGAAACATTATTTGATAACTCCAAACAGCCGTCCGTTTAGCTAAGTCGCTTTCGTGTCGTCAGGTCAAGCAGTGAACAAAGCTAATTATTTTCCATGGGTAAGTTATCGATCAAACCGTAAAGCTCAGACGTGAATCACAAGGAAAACATAGGACGTAATCAACCAGTGTGGAGGAAGACAGCTGGAAGAAATCATAAGATAGAAATCAATGAAATTAAAAAACGCGTTGTTTTCGGCACGTAATCGCATTGTTTCCTCTATATCAAATTACACCGATTAAACAGACTACTGTTTTTACAAACTTATCTTGACGTTCGGTTGTAAAATTCGAGTTTTCGAAAAGGGAAATCTGAAGCTGAGATTTGTGTTGGGTCTGGAAGATTAAATTTTTCGAGAGATGGCCCGAAATTGTGTTTAATAAAGAAATGAAGAAAGAAAATATTCTATTTTTTGTTTATATTTGGATTTAAATGAAGTATGATAACACTTAAAAGTTCCTTAAGTTGGACCCTTATGTTGCACTGCTCTTCAACGTTCAATTCCTTACAACCCTCTGTTTCCTAATAAAATCTAATTCTTCCACTGTATTCACGCACAAAAAAGTTAATATTGTTTCTATCCGAATCATTTTGGAATAAAATATTTCCTCGTATTAAAACATTTGTATACAATAAAATACAGGAAATTACCCTGAACATTTCTAATAAAATACGATCGTTCTTCCTCACTTCCTCTTCCTGATTAACTGGAGTTTATATTATCAAAACCTGAATCCCTTTAGACGAATGAAAGAATTCAAAGTTGAAAAACTAATAAATCCTTTGGCTAAAAACTAATAAAATCAAGGTTTGCCTTCAAGGCACAATCCCTGCGCATATTGAGAGACTCGCAATGAGGGTAGCAAGCAGCAGATAATGTTTAGGGGTAAAGTTTTCACGATGAGGCGACTTTGGTGTAGGTAATTTGGAGAAATTTGGCTAAATTGTGGTAATATTGAAAACAACGTAGGTGGAAGCTAAATTTTATCGCTCGTTTTTTAGTAATTTATATGCTTTATTGCCGCCTTGTGAAGACAAAGTGAAGAAATTGCCTAAACAACTCAATGTAAGGACTACGTTTTTGCTCGATGCTGTGTCTGCCTATGTAGTGGATTTCGTTATGTACCTTCCAGGAATGTAAAACGAGGGGATCGTTGATTTAATTGGCACTCGTTTGTTTACACAGGGACAACTACTTCAGAAGTGGCGAGGGATTCCTATGTGTATTCTCAATCACAGAAGAGGAAAGTTTCCAAGCAACACAGGAGTTCAGGTGAGTTTTGAACGTGAATCGTTTGCCGGTTTGTTAGTTTGAGTTGTGGCCACAATTCGAACGGAGGAAATAACCTTGGGTAACAGACTCCGATCAATACGATTCAGGGAATCTAATTTATTTTGAGGATTCGAGAGCGAGGTTTGCTCAAAATCTCTTCGACCTATCTCTTTCGAGGTTTTCGGTTTATTACGCCATTAGCCGGCTCAAATCGCGAATCGAAAATAGTGAATTGGCTTCTATTTTTGGATTCAGACTACGTTGAGATCTTCTACTTCGACGTTCATTGAAATAGCACACACCGAAAGAAAGCCTGGGAAGTTGGAATTACTAGTTCAAAAGAAGAAAACCTTGAGCAAACGCTTTATTTATTCTTGAGAAAATGGATTAATGAAACAAATTTGAATCGCTACAATCCAAATTTTTCTTCTTCGTTAAATTTATAAAGAAAAATTGTGTGAAAGACTTCTTATTAATATTAACCTTCGTTGTTTGCCTTTCAGGGAGCAAATTTTGAGAGTGAAGAACGACGAGAATATCCCTTTTCTCCTTGTTGGAAACAAAGGGGATTTGGACGAAAAAAGGAAGGTGACTCTTGCCGAAGCCCAAAGCAGAGCCCAACAGTGGGGTGTACCCTACGTCGAAACCTCGGCCAAAACGAGGGAAAACGTGGACAAAGTGAGTGTTTGACGCAGGCTCAAACGAATACATACCATAAAAAGTATTGTTGTTGAATTCATTTAAAAACAAAAAATGTAGAAAAGCTGTGTTAGGCTATTTGTGTTGCAAATGACCTAGATGAGGTGGTGCATAGTATTTTGTGTTCTTTTTTTCGAGGTTAGTTAGTGCCAATATAGGAGGAAAGGGGTCCAATAGGAAGCGCCCTCTGGTGCAAACCCGCGACACATGGTTATAGTGGGTAGCAACCCAACGCGCTGAGCTACATTGCCTCCTAGGACTCCTTTCAGTCATTGGTGGACCCAGCTGCCTGGCATTGGAGGTGTGTAGGAAGACTCCTTTCATACAGGGTCCGCCAACGAAGTAGGATGGATTTAAAAAATATCATAACTCGGTTATTTCTCAAGATAGAATATATATATATTTTTTTAACTGTTCACAAGAAGTGGAATTTTCTCGTAATGTTCAATTTTTGAAGACGACGTCGAGCATGTGATGCCCATCAGCTTGAATGCATTTATCGAGTCTTTCGGTGAAGCTCCTCGAAACGCTGTCCAGCATTTCTCGTGGATGCGGCTGATTTCCGTGGTGATAGCCTCCTTCAAATCGTTCAGGGTCCTCGGCTTATCTTTGTAGACTCTTTCCTTTAGGTATCCCCACAAAAAAAAAGTCACAGGGGGATAGGTCAGGGGACCAAGGGGGCCAGGGAACGTCACCGCGCCGAGAAATGAGTCGACCGTTAAATTTTTGGCGAAGGAAGGTCATCGTGGCATTTGCCGTATGGCAAGTTGCTCCATCTTGCTGAAACCAAACATGCCTTAATGGGATACGTCTACGTCGGAGTTGTGGAAGAAAAAAATTGTTCAACATGGCCAGATAACGCTCAGAGTTCACAGTTACAGTCACTCCATTTTCCTCGAAGAAGTAAGGTCCGATGACAGCTCTCTTCCCAACAGCACACCACACTGTAACACGAGGGCTGTGTAGAGGTCTTTCGTGAGTCTCTCTTGGATTTTCAGGCCCCCAATACCTGAAGTTTTATTTGTTGACAAACCCATCCAAGTGGAAATGTGCCTCATCGCTAGTGAAAAGAACGACATTTTCGTTGTCGTCAAACACAGACATCATCCTCTCACAAAACATCTTACGCTCGTTATAATCCGCCGGCAATAATTGCTGACAAATCACCAACTTATACGGATGAAAGTGTAGATCGACTCAATCGATTCAATATTCAACGAACAGTTGATTCAAGAAGAAGAAGAAGAAAAGAAGTTTATTATAATCAATCACAGGAACAATTTAAATATTTGTCATTTCAATTGTGGCGAGCTCGCACTGGCGCCGGCCAAAGGGGCTGCCGGCGTCGCAAGGTCAACGACCTGTGGAAGGCTAAGGGACCATTCTCGAACATTCGAGAACCTCCCCGTTAGTCCCAGAACGTTCTCGGCGAGGCAACAGGTATAAAAACAGACCCACGAGCGCCGCCGAGTTCAGTTCAATTCGGAGTCTGGATATAGACGCTTCAAGTTATAAATCGTGCCGTGCCGCGTTATAAATAGTGCAACAACCGCGTTACAACCGTGTATTGTGATTCTGTCATTGTGTAAGTGCGCGAATGTGAACAGTGTATGTACTCAAGCGAACAATTGTTAATAAATTACTTACTAAGAACATAAATCGTTACAATTGGTGTCAGAAGTGGGATTACAAATTAGTGTTATAGTGTTGGACAATAGTTAGTGTTAAAGTGTTACAGTGTTTTACAGTAGTTATAAAGTGTTATAGTGACTTTAGTGTGTTACTGCGCGTTTGAACTCTTAAAAACGAACAAAATGAAGTTGACCGATTTGAAAGTTAAACAGCTGAAGGAAGAGCTGGAAGAGCGCGGCTTACCTACCGGTGGAACAAAAGCAGATCTACGCCTACGACTTAAGGAGAACCTGGTTGAGGAAGGCCATGACCCAGACAACTTTGACTTTGTGGATGATCTCACCAGTCTCACCAGGAAAATGGAAAGAATGGAAGAGAATTCTAGACAACTGTTCGAAGAAAACTCAAGAAAAATGGAAGAGAATTCTAGACAACTGTTCGAAGAAAACTCAAGAAAAATGGAAGAGAATTCTAAAAGAATCGAAGAGAATTTGGTGAGTCATATGGATAAAATAGTGAGTGATGTTGCCAACATAAAAACTGATGTAGTCAGACTGGAGGACAATTTGAATTCATTGTCCAACACAGTTGACGATAAGATCTCTGCAGTTGACGATAAGATCTCTACAGTTGATGATAGGGTCTCTGCATTTGATGATAAGATCTCTCAGGTTAGAGACGAAATTGAAAGCAAAATTCGAGCACTAGAGAGAAGCAATCAAGGAAAGCTGAGACACATGGATATACCAGCAGAAGCTAGCTTCAACAGTGGCAATGAAGAACAGTTTACAGGAACCAGAGGAAATAAGATTAAACCACCTACATTTGACGGAAAAGTACCATGGTCAACATACAAGAGACAATTTGAAGCTGCAGCTGTTGCAAATGGATGGCTCGAACATGACAAAGCAACAGCTCTAATAGTTGCATTGCGTGGAGAAGCCTTGAACATTCTCCAGACAATACCGGCTAGCCATCAGAACAATTACGAATTGTTGACTGCCAGGCTGGATATGAGATACGGAGATGCTCATCTTCAACAAGTCTACCATGCACAGATAAAGAACAGGAACCAGAAGACCACTGAGACTCTACAGGAATTTGAAGCAGACATTGCAAGACTGGTGAGACTGGCTTACCCTACAGCGCCTGATGACTTTTTGGAGCAGCTGGCTGTCCGGACTTTTGTAGATGGAATCAGGGACAGTGAAACTCAGCAAGCATTGAGACTCGCACGCCCAAAGACTTTGTGCGATGCCCTGGCGCATGCTTTGGAATTTGAGGCCGCAAAGCAAGCCTCTCACCGGAGCGGAGCACGGTTGAGACAGGTAATTGAAGAAGAAGAAGATTTTGTGGAAAGGTTACGAAGGCTTTTGAAGCAAGAACCCAATTGGAAGGACAGCAAAAGACAAATCAAATGCTGGAATTGTGGGGAAGTAGGCCACATTCGCCGTAGATGCCCCAAACCTGCAGAAATTGGAGATAAGAAGGAAAACTAAAATGGGTCGCCAAAGAGGGGTATATGTCGGCCCATATCAACAATACCCCAGAATTGGTTCTCCGGACTACTGGGACATTAAGCAATAGCAGCATCTTTGTTGACGGCGCAGTAGATGAACGTCCTGTGAAGTTTTTGATTGACACTGGAGCAACTAGAACCATAGTTAACAAGACCCTCGCCAAGAATAAAGGAGCGCTCAAACCAGCACTGATTCGCCTCAAAACAGCAGGGGACCAGGAAATCCCAACGCATGGAGTTACCAAACTCAAAATCAGGATTGGACCTAAGCAGCTACAGCATGAAGTCTTAGTTGCTGACATCACTGAAGAAGTCATCTTAGGAATGGATGTGATCAAGAAGTATGGCTTCCAGTTGGATATGAAGAACGATGTCCTGAAGATTGGTGACAAAGAGGTGCCCTTCAGTGGTGTGGAAGACTCGGATGTGCAAGTTTTGTTGACCAAGGATGTGACGCTACCCGGACTGACTGAAAAGATAGTCTATGGTCGACCATCAGGACCAACTGTTAGAGAAGGGCAGATAGGTGTTGTGGAACCTCCCAGAGAAGGCGGCCTGAAGAAAGGATTGCTGACCGGCAAGGCTCTGGTAAGGATGAAGAATGTCATTCCTGTCCGGCTCATGAACCTCAATGCTTTTCCAGTAACCTTGAAGCAAGAAGAAGTATTGGGAAGTTGTAGCTCTGTGGCTTATCTTGCAGGTACTGCAGTGACACCCAATGGACCATCAATGAAGACTGTAAACTCAAGGCCTATCATAGATATTCTGACCTCCTCGTGTGAAGGGCTCGATAAACACCAAAAGAAGATTGTGGGCAAGCTCATTGAGGATTATTCTGACATTTTCGATAATGTCGATGGCAATAAGGGACGGACCAACATCGTCAAGCACAAAATAAATACCCGTGACGCACAGCCAATCAGACAACCTCCAAGGCGGCTTCCATTGGCAAAACGTGAGGAAGCAGAGAAGATTATACTCGATATGGAGAGGGAAGGGGTCATTGAACCATCTAGTAGTCCCTGGGCATCCCCCGGTAGTCTTGGTGAAGAAAAAGGATGGATCCACCAGGTTTTGTGTGGACTATCGCAAACTAAATGATGTAACCAAGAAGGACAGCTACCCATTACCAAGAATTGATGACACTTTGGACACGCTGGCTGGCTCCCAATGGTTTTCAACGTTGGATCTGAAGAGTGGATACTGGCAAGTGGACTTGGATCCTAACGATAAGGAAAAGACTGCATTTACAATAGGCACTGGACTATGGCAGTTTACAGTTATGCCTTTCGGATTATGTAACGCGCCAGCTACCTTTGAAAGGTTGATGGAAATTGTCCTACGTGGACTATCATGGAAAACGTGTCTGGTCTACTTGGACGACGTAATAGTAGTGGGGAAGACGTTCGAGGAACACTTGAAGAACTTAACAGAAGTGTTCAACAGAATTAGAGCAGCCAACCTGAAGTTGAGTCATCGCAAGTGCCACATATTCAGGCAGGAAGTCACATATTTAGGACATGTTGTATCCAGCAATGGGATCAAGACGGATCCACAGAAAATCGATGCAGTTCGAGATTGGCCAGTCCCATTAGATAAACATCAGCTACGAAGTTTTCTAGGACTGTGCACCTATTACAGAAGATTCGTTCCTGGATTTGCCCGTGTGGCAAAGCCTCTCACAGCTCTAACGGAAGAAGGACGAGAGTACGCCTGGTCCAACGAGTGCCAGGAGGCTTTTGAGAGGTTGAAAACGGCTCTAATCACATCACCTATACTGGCCTACCCAAAGACAGGCGATCGCTTCATTCTGGACACAGACGCAAGTAATCTGGCAATTGGAGGAGTCCTCTCACAATTACAAGACGGGCAAGAAAAGGTAATTGGATACTTCAGTAAAGTACTGTCTAAACCAGAACGAAATTATTGCGTCACAAGGAGAGAATTACTGGCTGTAGTGAAATCAATCGAACACTTCCATAAGTATCTGTATGGTCGACAGTTCAGCCTGAGAACAGATCACGCAGCATTGAAATGGCTCCTCCAATTCAAAAACCCGGAAGGACAAGTGGCTAGATGGATTGAGAGGCTACAGGAGTATGATTTCACCACAGAGCATAGAGCTGGTACTATTCATCGAAATGCGGATGCCTTATCGAGGAGACCTTGTCTGGACAACTGCGGCCACTGCTCAAGACTGGACCAGCAAGAAGAAAACCTACGAAGGACTGGAATTATCCCGGATGAGTGGCTGCCAGAGCGCTTGCAGGAGCGGCAAGCAGAAGACCAGGAGCTGAAGGATCTTCTGGTTTGGAAGAGAACCAACAGGAGACCCAGTTGGCAAGAAATTAGTCATCGTAGCCCAACTATAAAAACCTATTGGGCGCAGTGGAACTCTATCAGTCTGGAAGACGGAATCCTGAAACGTCGCCTGGAGAATGATGATGGCACCGAGACAAGGACGCAGATCATCGTTCCACAAAAGTTGGTTCCCTTGGTTTTAGAGCATCTCCATGATGGAACATCAGGAGGACATTTTGGCATCACGAAAACGCTACAGAAGGTTAGAGAGCGTTTTTACTGGGTAGATAGCAAACAATCTGTCAAAGATTGGTGCAAGAAGTGTTTGCTGTGCAATGCCGTGCAGGGACCAATTGTGAAACCAAGGGCAAAGATGCGGCAGTACAATGTGGGAAGCCCAATGGAAAGAGTGGCCATTGACATAGCAGGGCCTTTCCCAGAAAGCAACAAAGGGAACAGATACATCTTGGTGGCCATGGACTATTTCACCAAGTGGATGGAGGCTTATGCATTGCCAAATCAAGAAGCTGCCACCGTTGCTGATGTCTTGGTTAAAGAGTTCTTCTGTCGATTTGGGATGCCTTTGGAGTTGCATTCTGACCAGGGGAGAAACTTTGAATCTTCCGTATTCCAGGAAGTTTGCAGGTTGTTGGGCATTCGTAAAACCAGGACTACAGCATTACACCCACAGTCGGATGGCCTGGTTGAGAGAATGAATCGGACAACTGGGAAATACTTGGCAAAAGTGGTCTCTGACCACCAGAAAGACTGGGACCAATACCTGCATCTGTTTGCCTTGGCCTACAGATCAGCGGTACAAGAAACAACTGGAGAGACTCCTGCATCGGTAATGTTTGGAAGGGAGATAAGACTACCGTGTGACTTGGAGTTTGGGAGCAAACCTGGAGACGATGTAGCTGGGGAGGACTATGTCAGCGTTCTAAAATCCAAGCTCCAGTATATCCATGAGAAAGTCCGGGGCCATTTGCAAATAGCCAGTGACCGGATGAAGACTCGATACGACATAAAGGCAACTGAGGTGGGTTTCCAAGCAGGCGATCTTGTCTGGTTCTACAATCCGCGTCGGAAGCGAGGACTATCACCGAAACTCCAGAAGGATTGGGAAGGACCCTACGAAATCATGAAAAGAATCAACGATGTCATCTACAGGATTCGAAGAACTCCAAGAGGGAAACCGCGAGTGGTACATCATAATCGGCTGGCAGCATTCGTGGACAGTTCGACGCAGGAAGACCTATCGAGGACAGTGACTACACCATCATGTATAGAAGACCCGGCAACCCTGGAGTTCAACATGTTCATGAAGAACTATGGAGGGACTAGCAAAGCGAGATTTGGAGTCACCAACGAAGTGCGCGAGAACCTTTTTGACGTTGGAAAAGATTATGCGCTCGCACACTGTGTAGCTGTCGACCTCAAAATGTCGAGAGGAATTGCCGAAATATTCAAGAAGAAATATGGTAATGTCGACCAGTTGCAGCGGCAAAATCCACGCATTGGAAAAACGTTGTCACTGAGGATAGCCAACCAGCTAATAGTCTACCTAGTGACAAAACAGTCTTCCCACCAGAAGCCAACCTACAGGACTCTTTGGGATGCGCTACTTGCCCTGAAGAAGCTGCTCATTAAGCAGGGAATGAAGAAGTTGGCAATACCCAAGATTGGTTGTGGCTTGGACCAATTGGATTGGAGGATAGTCCGTAACATGTTGGAGTTCATTTTTCAAGGGACCCAGATTGAAGTGCGGGTGTGTACCTGGAATCCTCATGGAAGAACTGATGTGAAGACTGTGGACTGCTATTTCTACCACCAAGGCAGCTGCAAGAATGGTGATAAATGCCGCTATCGACATGGGCCCAATGATGAACAGATGCCCAAGATTGTTCTGGGACAGAACAATTCTAAGGAGGGGGCAGTGTGGCGAGCTCGCACTGGCGCCGGCCAAAGGGGCTGCCGGCGTCGCAAGGTCAACGACCTGTGGAAGGCTAAGGGACCATTCTCGAACATTCGAGAACCTCCCCGTTCGTCCCAGAACGTTCTCGGCGAGGCAACAGGTATAAAAACAGACCCACGAGCGCCGCCGAGTTCAGTTCAATTCGGAGTCCGGATATAGACGCTTCAAGTTATAAATCGTGCCGCGTTATAAATAGTGCGACAACCGTATTGTGATTCTGTCATTGTGTAAGTGCGCGAATGTGAACAGTGTATGTACTCAAGCGAACAATTGTTAATAAATTACTTACTAAGAACATAAATCGTTACACAATAAACCATACGGCTTGGTGTAACCGTCAGCCGGAAGTACGAGTCTTAAATACAATGCGAGACATAATAAAAAATGAAAAATAAAAGCATTTGACACCGAAATCAACATCACTATAGGGGTGAATTGAAATTTGAGAGGAATGGGACACGATTGGGCAGGCGAAAAGAAACAAGATCCTGCAGCAGTCTAATTATGGATTTGGGTCAGCCTGAACTTCCAAGCCAGCTCACAGAATTTGGCGACCTTTGCACATTCACTGCCATCTAAGAACCTCGTTGTCCCTTGAGAGGTTGTAGGAAGCAAAAGTCGTCAAGCGAAGTTCTTGAAGTCTCGGGCAGACGCAGAGGAAATGGTACAGGTCCTCGGGAACACTGAGACTGCACAAGGGGCACGATACATCCCCCGTGTCCACCGAGTAGGGCTTCCATTTCAGATCGACAAGTTCTCCGCGAACCTTGAACAGCCAGCACACTGTTCGAAAATCGAGTCCAAGGTTTGTATTGAAGCTGGCACATTTGAACTGGCGGTTGAGCTCTCTGTACAGGGTGAAGTTCTCCGATACGAGGGCCCTGGCCCACCAGCGCTCTTTCTTTTCCCGACGAAATCCCTCCAAAATCTGCGCTGTCTCGCTTCTGAGAGAGCTTTCTTTGAAGGAGTGTAGAGAGTTCGTCACATCATACTTCGAGGCCATGAGCCCGTATTCCTCTGCCCAGAAGATTCCCGCCCTTATCACCTCTCTGGCAACAATTCTTGGCAATCGACGTTCAGGCATAGCGGCAATCTTTACCAGGTATTTTAAGTGGGATTCGAGAGTGTATGCCGCAATGGAGTCCAGCTCGGTCTCAAGATGTATCAGGTAGTTAGGTGCGTAACTGGGAAGACGGAAAAGCCTCCTCAGCCAGACCTTCAGGACCCTCTCGACAGTTGCATACTCACGGAATCCCCAGCATGGCGACGCGTAGCACAGTATAGCTCGGACAATTGCTTGGAACACGCATAGCTTGGACTGCAGCGGTACGCAGGCACTGGCAAACAGGGGATTCCATTCGTAATTCATGGCAAATCTTGCCGCAGTGGACTTGGCCTTTAGATGTTGCGCAAAGGACAGCCTTGGAGTAAGAGTAACACCAAGGTACGTGTATCTGCTGACAATCTCCACATTCTCCGCTCCAAACTTCCACTTCTCAGTCCTCCTCCTGCGGCCACCATTCTGAAATATTAGGATCTTTGACTTAGCAAGGTTCAGACTGAGGCCCCACCTCATGCAGTACCTTCTCAATCTATCTATGTTTGCCTGCAGGGATGATGGATTGGTATCCAGTATCACAAGGTCGTCGGCATACAGTAGAACCCGGACATCTGCCTCACCAACACGAATCCCAAACCCCAGCTCCCTCGTCAAATCGTCAATAAAAAGGGCAAATAGGATAGGGCTCAGTGGGCATCCCTGTTTTACCCCAGAACCGACTGCGAAATGCTCCGAGATCCCGTCCTTAGTCCAAACAGCTGCCCTTACACCCTGATACACACTCTGAACCACGTGGATGAACCTTCTTGACACTCCGACCGAGAAGAGCTTGTAAAACAGGAATGATCTGTTGATAGTATCAAACGCTGCTCGAAGATCCACAAAGAATGTGAAGGCCTTCCCCTGTGGGCGACTTAGCTGTAGACTCACAATCCCAGTGAGTGCAATGGTGGAATATCCCTTATGGAATCCAGACTGGAATTCTGAGAGCACTCCCTCCGCTTCGACGAATGTAGACAGGCGATTGGTGAGGAGACAAGAAAGTAGTTTCCCAATGCAGTTAATAAAAGAAAGTCCTCTGTAACAAGCTGCATCTCCAGGGTTGCCCTTTTTATACAGCGGGAAAATCAATGACTCGCGAAAGGAGTCAGGACATACCCAACTTCGTAGATGGCATTGAAGAAATCATCATGGGAACAGTTGATTGTGAGAGGTTCAAATTTGCTGCACAAAGTTGGACGGAACGGTGTGGGCTCTGGAGGGCAGCAACTCTCACGCGCTCAATGTTCTCTGGGGTTCGCGCTGTTCGATCTCCTCCCCTCCTTTTGGTTGGTTATTCCTTGAATAATCAAGCTATGTTTTCATGCAAATGGTCAACCTCTCCGATTCGGCTCAAAATTTTTTTCTGGACGTTTCATGATGTCTAAATCAAAAAAGGTCAATGTCCGTCCGCCGTACGCCCTCCACGCCGTTTTTGGTAGTAGAAAATTTTCTAAAAATCTGACATTTCGGTCAGGGGTCTGTTCCCGGCCTAGGACGGTCCTCCAAGCTTTTCAGCCCGATCGGACCAAATTTGGGCGGGGTAGGGGTCAAAATGTGTTTTTTGAAAAATGGATTTTCGAGATTTTGGGCGATTTAGGCGAGTGGGGTATCATTTTCCACTAAATTTCGGACGCTGAATCCAATGAAATGGGTCCCAGAACGATCGGCACCCACAGGAAGAAGTTATGGGTCAAATTGGGTATAATACTACCCATTTTGAATATGTGTTTTTGAGATTTCTGGAACCATCTTTGCAACTAACCTAAAAAAACTTCCCTTCATTGTGAACACGGTGGTCCCAACCCCACCCCTCACAGAGTTCCCACGCTGAGTACTACCCATTCCAAAAACGTCCTACTTCGTTGGCGGACCCTGTACATGGCGTCAGTCATTAGTGGACCCAGCAGCCTGGCATTAGAAGTGTGTAGGGCAGTCAATATCTGTTTTCAAGACGGTCTGTCAATGCTCAATTGCATCTTATACCCTGCCTGCTGGCCATGGATTGGTTTCCTCTGGGATGAACATGGGAGTGAGGAATTCAAAATCCTTCAAAATTTAGGATCCTTCATTTAGTTAGGATTAACACCCCAAACATCTCAAAAATATCCACTTAATTGGCTCAGCCCGTGTTGGCACCTCTTCCATATACAATAAATGTACATCATAAATCCTCCTCCCCCCCATCCTGGACAAGCAACTCACTTTAGACGGTAGGTTGCCCTAATGTGCTCTCCAAGATGGACTACTGCCTCTGAGGATTCCCCTCGCACATCATGGCACCGGAAAAAAGAAATCTACCTTCAAAATGGCCGCTTAATCTAAATTCGTACCCATCTTGCAGGTTATAGAATGATTATCTACAGGAGAAAGATTCATACATAGAAGATGCATAGGTTATTACTTGATTCTTTTATAATCAGCTCCCATTTCTCAAAGGAAATTTCTTAGTTTCTTACCTCCCGGGTTGACCCACTGAGTTTGGAAACCTAGCCTGAAAGAAAATTTGGGTAATGCTGCTCTGTTGAGGACGTGTAAATCAAGAAGACTTCTACTATGTCTGACTATTTTGCTCATCCTCTACAAACTCTGTTAAATGGACCTGTAATCACCCTTTAGTATTTCGTCCCTTCTGAATGACATCCTCGAACAATCAGTGATAAATCATAAATTTAATCTTTTAATTCAACCTGATGAAATAAATGTGTAGATGAAAAATCTATAGTTTAATTAATTTTGTAACAAAACATTTTGACTCATTTCCAGGTGTTCTTTGATTTGATGAGAGAAATCCGATCGAGGAAAATGGAAGACAACAAAATAAGCAACGGCCGAG
Source organism: Cyrtorhinus lividipennis (assembly GCA_019603395.1). Classification (NCBI taxonomy): domain Eukaryota; kingdom Metazoa; phylum Arthropoda; class Insecta; order Hemiptera; family Miridae; genus Cyrtorhinus; species Cyrtorhinus lividipennis. The sequence continues at coordinate 5,327,518 of CM034008.1, forward strand.
GGAAAGACAAAAGCAAAAGGAAGAAACTGAAATGCACCATATTGTAAACATTCATGCCCACCTTTCAATGAACACTTCCTTGCTGATCGGCACGTTAAGGTATGTCCAAATCGTCATGTTCAGAGCCATCGAAACTGGAATGACTTCTCGCCGCTTGGATTCGGCTTTATTCGCTTTGTGTTGTAAAAATTGATTGCGTATAAAATACCAAATTTTGTTCAAGATAAACCAGCTTTTTTATCCAAAAACATCGACGCTTGCCATTAATTCGTCATCCGAGGTCAAAATTGTATTTCGGTCTTGTCTAAGGAGTAACTTGTAAATTGATTTTCGCGCGTTTGAAGATGATGTCAAACCGAGTTCATTTTTTTGTGCTATTTATTCATATTTATTGGATTATAATGTTGAGAAGGAAGGTAATATCAGTACGCCTTGGAAATTTTCACTGATTATAATGGAAAATAGAAGTTATGGCCTTTTGAAGTCGGCTCGGCGGCACTTTGTGCGTATTTTGAGCCGCAAAGTTGAGTAATTTCGAGTGTTATGGGATAGATAGGCGAGTGTCGCGTTGTGTTGACTGAGGCCCGTTAAAGATACATCTCCTTGCAGCTGAAGGTGGAGGGAAATTCATTACCGTAGTCGAATACGGTTATTTTGATTTGATTTAATGACTCGGCAAATAGACCAAATAGGTTCAAGGCGTGATCACTGCCATTGATGTGACCTCCCCTAATTGATTCAAAAATATATTTTCTCAACGCCCACGACGCTCCCGACCGCATGGTTTGTACCTAATCAATTACACAACTCTGTTTTTGTACAGAACTCGACTATGTGCCTGTAAAAATATTAACGAGCAGAACATTGTACGATACCTAACTTATAAATAACATTAGTATTGTCAAATAGAATACAATGTAAGTAGCTAGTTCCCCTCCTTGTGATTCTGTGTCAACTGAAACTGCCTTCCACGTACCAGCGAGCGATTGAGGATGAAGTTAGTCTATAAGCGACCGTAACCGCAAATATCTCATGTCTACAGAAGACATGCGCCCTTCGCTGAGCGGAATTTATTTCGAGATCTTAGCCAGTTTTCAGTATGGATATTATACCTTTACTTTATTCGATTCCCATGAAAATACCCTTTCAAAATGTACCTACTAGCTTTGTCAAAATTCGAATGTCATTTTTCTATGCCTTCTATCTAATGTAAAAAACCTTGTTCCCCGTGTATTCTCATCACGTATGCAACGTTGATTATTGCTTCTGTTCATATTTATAGTCCGATACCTAATATACTTATAAGATTTTTTTTGCTCGTTTTTCTATTGATGAATTTCTTCCAAGATCTTTCCCTATGTTCCGTTTCACCAGAAATAGCAGGTAGACTAGACCCCCTTAGTTCATCCCTTCTCTCCCACCTATGTAGTACAGTCGCAGTAGGGTTTTCCCTCCAGTATCATTTTGTCGCCCTACCAGCTGGCACGGGGTGCTCCTAGTTCTCAAGTGTACTCATTCAAATTGTCAATCAATTACATTTTGGTCTCCCTTCAGCCAGGCACGGGGTGCACCTAGTTCTAAAATATAATCAGTCAAGTATTCAGTCAGTTCTTTTCGTTTTCTTTTCAAAGTGTCATTCATACCTTCAACCAGTACATACACCCTATGTAGCTTGATATTGAAGAGGTAAACATGATCATTTCGATCGTTTCAAATGCCATCACGACGGGAACATCCGCTTCTACGAGGGCAAAAAGGATCAAATTAAGTAGGAATTCTCCCAGAGCATCCCCTTGATCCGTGGTCAGCCGAGCGTTGATTATTCGCTAATTTCTTCTCTTTTGGCAAATACTTTTCTGCGAAAAACCTCAAGAATGGTTTGTAAAACTGGTTCATTTAAGGCCTGAGCCCATTAGATCTTGAGTTTTAATTGCAAATGACCTTAAAGTACTCGACCAATAAAATATGCGCACTCAACGTGAGGAACGCCACTCGATTTCACCAAATGAAAACAAGGCGGATTTCAAATAGTTCACAGATTCTGTATTTTATTGGTAACCGTAACTGTATACATAAGAAGGAAATCAAGATTGTAAAAAAAAAAAAAAAAAAAATCTAAAAATAAATCAAAAGGAACAATTAGATAAATCTGTCGCAGGTACAACCGAGACTGCAGTAGTACCTACAACTTGACAAAGCCAATCAGCTCCTCAAATCGTACGGAATCATTTCTCTCGTTACAAGGTGTCGAAAATTGATACGAGAGGGGTGAAAAACCGTCAGCTAGAAAACTCAAATTTGCAGAAAATCTACGAAACAAACATCGACACACCGTGAGAGTTGTACCAACACTCGGCCTCACAAAAATACGTAATTCAATTTATATTGCGATCTATTGGAAGCACATAAATTAAAAAGGGAAAATAATTTTTTTTTCTAACTATTTCAACGGTATAGGCCTTTGTTAGATACAAATTTTTCGGAAATAACCTAGAGGCGATACACCATTAATACGTCTTAATTACTCGTCAAATATTTTTTTTGTTTCAAAATCCATTAAATCTATCTGTTATGAAATGTATACGTTTGTGCGTTGCATTTGTACACGACAATATCACCTCGCGCTTCAAATTATCAACTCCGGATTTTTTGCCTAAAATTAAAAGAAAAAACGCTTTTTGTCGTCGTCACTTGAAAGTTATTATCTTTTTTTAGATTTTTTTTCTCTTTTTTGGAGGTAAGTTAACCTTTTCAATTTCTTCGCGAAATCTAAAAGGAGAACTTATATTTTTGTTTTCAATCCAAACACCTAATAGATAACTATTATACATCAAACATCTATTGAAGACATCATACACAATGTATATTGCACAATACGAACGAAAATATACACAGAAAGTCCGCCGTTCCCTCGCAAAGCGAGGGAGCAGAAAGGGCGAAAGGAAACGAAAGACGTAACACGATGGACATAAGTTTCATAAATGCGTTTTAACGTCAGTTTTTCCTTTTAAGTTGAGTATTTGAATGAGCAATCAACGTAGGATCATTTGATTGGCACATGAAAAATTGATTTGGACTCGAATGAGGGGACAACACAAAATGTACAACTAAAACGACAGTCTTCAAAATTAACTCAAACTAATTAGGTCATGCCTTTGAGCAGAGAAATGGTGAATTTGAATTTGGCTCAAGGGATTTATTTAGCCCAATAGATTCCCCAAAGATAGCCCAAACAAATTATTTTCTCATTGGGGTGGGCTTCACAACGTGTTCAAAATGGAGACTCGAGCTTTTGAGAAGGAGAGTGGTTTATGTTGTGACGAATACTCGATGACAGTTGAATAGGATAGGAGTGGTTTGTTTGGAATCAAGTTGAACTGTGAAGGCAGGCATAATTCATTGGAGTCTTTGTTAGACGTGAAATTAAGATTGGTCGGGTCATGTCCTAAACAAACCGACCAGAGGAGCAAAATTAGTCAACACTCAGGATTAGCTCCGATTCTGTCGTGCCAGAAAACCAGCTAAAGAAGCCAGAATGTTTGAGAACAAGGATTAGGAGGAATAGTATGCGTCAACTTAGTCGGGTGTGCAGAAGAACCCAGTCACAATTTAATGGTTTAGATGCATTTCAGAACCCCATGAAGTTATGCAGTTCATTCCATTTGTGCGAATCTCCATAAAGACACTTCCTCGGGTGGAGAAATACAAAATAAAACTAGCTGGCATGCAAAAAATTTCCAAATTGGCTGTAGTTTAAATCTATTAAACCATTCAATATTACTGTAATTCAGTTAAACCCTACCCCGGCCGGTAATTATATAACTCAATCGATCCCCAATGACAACTATAAGGTTTGAATGCACATCTTGAGTGTTAGGAAAACGATAACACAACGGATTTACAAAATGTGATTGAATACTACAACAAAACTCATCAAATAATAACTTCCTTGCACAAAATTGTTGAAATCACGCAAGTTAAGACAACCACTTATATTATATTAAACCAGACATTTATACAACATACAGCGATAAATATAGTTTTTTTCTTATTTTCACAACAACCTTGTCATAAAATTGTGATAAGGGATTTTCTCCCCTCCATCCTTTGCAATACCTCCGACTCTGGCGGAGAATGATTCTCATCGAATCATCAGAACGAAAGAAAAATAAAAGAAGGCTTCATCACTACGATTAATATCAATATAAGTAGGTACACATAGTTTTTTCAAATTTAATTTAATTTTTTTTTTTTTTTTTTTTTTTTTTTTTTTTGTCAGGGGTGGTGACACATACAATTAATACGTTTACAACAATAAATTCTTCAAAGGAATTTGTCAACCTACAATGGTTCGTTTTTTCTTAAAAAGTGGACCCATATTTTTTAAGGCATATGGAACCTGCCATATGCATTGGCGAGATAACAATAACGGCGATCATCGATAACGACGGGAATAACAACTCTCGACTCATTCTGACTATTGGGTTCCTGGAGCCTACCAGAGCCCATGTAAATAAAATTGGCGTTTTTTTCTTTTGTTTTTCACGAAACAAATGACTAGAAAATAACCTGTGGAAGATCAATGAACTACTGATTAGAGACTGTTCAAATCAATAGCAACCGAAATTGGTATAACAGTGTAAAGGCGACCGCAGAGAGACAAATGGACGTGAAATCAGTTAACAACTTTGACCGTGCACCTGGCATCAGCCAATTAGATTAAAGTTAAAAATAAAATTGAGGCAAAATACAAATTTGTACTGCAAGACGGAAAACTATCAAGAAGACGAGTTGAAGTCGTTGTTCTAGTGAAAAAGTAATAATAGCGCTATTTCTGACTGACCGAGAAGTTTCTAATGACGATACGGATCCCTATCAGATAACAAGCACCAATTTGGTACCGAAAAAATGCAAAAAATATTGAGGAAAAAACCTCAAAGACAATTTGAGAAACGCCAAAATGCGATAACCTCAATTCGAGGACACCGAGCAGCACTAGTTTTTGCATTTAAAATCAAATAAAAATGAGATTAGTTATTGTTGATCCCTTTGTACTGGCATTAACTTATCTAATTTTCAACTCCGAGTACGTTAATCAGTACCTATGAGTAAGGTACAGGGTGGGGCTAGAGTTATGGATGGGTTTTGAAAGGAAATAGAAAGAAAACTAGTCAATTTAGACAAATTAACTATAATTTATTTGAGTCAGGAAGTAATCCAGTTTTTCACATCAAATTTTGAAAAATACATCACCAAGATGGCGGCCTGTAGAAGTAATACACTAATGATGGCGATTTCGGGAAGTTTCCTTTGCTATTCGGCACATCTGTGCAGGTATCGCCCTGATTTCTTCCCTGTTCCTCACCTGTAGCTTATCCAGAATGAGATGGATGTATATGCGGTTAAATTTAAATCGTTTTCTTTTAGGTAGCCCCCCCCAGGAAAACGTCCCATGCTCAAAAAGGGGTGAGCGCGAGACCATTTGGGAACATTTTGCCTCAGTTTGTCCAATAAAACACGATCTGTACTCGTTGTTGCTTCGTCCTATTGAAACCAGGGGCTTATCAAATTAGTTTCCAGCATTGAAGCGTAAGTTTCTGCATTCACCCTTGCAGTTCGGCGTCCTCTTCGAAAAATTAAGGCCCAATGACATCGAATTGGGAAACTGACGCCACACTGTCTTTGAGAGAGTGCAGAAGTCTCTGGTGAACTTGTCTTGGGTTTCCAGCTGCCCATTAGCAGAAATTCTGTTTGATTAAAGCTTCAGAAAGATGAACTGGGCCTCGTCGGTAAGTTTCCGAAATCGCCTTCATCAGTGTATGTAAGAGTTATATTCCTGCCAGTTTTAGCCTCTAAGCGGACATCACTGCCAGGAATCTGTTTGTCCACCCAATGCCTTGACGCAACCTTTGAACTTGCAAGGAAGGAGAAAAAGAACAACTGTTTTTTGAGTAGGTAATTAATATTCTCCGAAATTGAGACAATTAGGATCTATAAAATATTAACATAACAAAATGAATTCCTACCTATCAGCTCAACCAGATTGATCTTTCCTACCTCGACTGTTCTTTTGGAAGGTCGGAGAGGGCGTGTTCCGGGCCGGACTTGAACTCCTGCGGTCCGGCTCGCGATCCTAGAGGTCTTTAAGGCTGTTGAAGCACACACTTCACCTGCTGGACATAGAATAGTTTTTCCTCGATTTCTCGTGTTTTCTCCTGGGCCCAAAGTTTGCGCAAGTTTTCCTTTGGGCCCACCCCTCAGCCAATCGTTTGGTTCTAGGCGTCCCCAAAATTGCTCCAGACTCTTGGAGGGGGTTCGAAAGAGGATTTTATTCGGTGAAGTAAGCAGTGGTGGGATCTTGAAGTATCCAATCGCTCGATGGGCGGTGTCTTCCCATCTGCTGACTCGCCGGACACGTGGAGCTTTTGAGAGCGCCTCAAATTCCGAAATGTTGCGGATTTCTCAGCGCTCGAGTTCTCTCTCGGCCCGTGAGAAAATGCTTTGCTGGTGATCCTGCGGCGAAGGATGTCTGGGTTTCGAGTTTCCCAAGGGTGTCGTCTCCTCGCTGCTGTCTGGTCTGAGCGTACGACTTCAAATTGTACGGTTTTAAGTCGTACAGTGTATTGCTGCTGAAGACCGCCATCCTGGTGATGTAATTTTGAAAACTTGATCCGAAAAACGGGATTATCTACTGGTTCAAATTAACTAAGGTCCATTTTTCCAAGTTGAGTAGTTTTCTTTCCATTGCCTTTCAAAATCGATTCATGTCATTTGCCCCACCCTGTATAACGTAAGGGATCAACATTGATTTGACATAAATCAGGACCATCTTCATATGGTAAAAAACAAATCCATAGCTAGATTTCGCACTATTTGGAGTGATAGTAGTCCTCAGAAGTATTCGGATTCAAGGGCGGGACATGTATTGCTCGTCGATATCATCTCGAAAACCATTGATCTGAGATAAATGTTCACCACATACATAATTGAAGCATATTGAATTCGCAGTATACAAGACAAACACATTTTTTTGTTATTACTCGTGGTTCGTAGGTAAGAGGCGTCAACTTGTTGATTCATCCGATAACTAATGTGAACTGTTCAACAAAATTATGTTCAAGAGACGGACACTTTTCTACTAGAGTGCCTTCATGAATCTCCATGGCAACCATGAAATGCCTCAGAGCTAAGGATCAACAGGGAAAGGGTCTTGTCTCCTCATCATCCTATGGAATTGTCACCACCAAGCTAATGTATTGGTGTTCTGAAGTTCCCATTACGTACTCACTCTCCAATAGTAACTGTAACAAAATCCCTCTGGTTGCTCTTGAACTTCAAAGCCACCATTTTAATGAATTGCACGGTTTGGAATTACATCTAACAGGGGAGCTATCTCAAAAAATATGTTCAAGTTGTTACTGTGAAGTTATCACTGTTCTGCGCATGCGACATTGATTGAAATTCTATCTTTCCTCAAGTATGTGTCCGGAGAACTTTCACCTATAACCAATGGTGTTCGAGATGATAACCAGATTGATACACAAGAAAGGAGCAACAACCAAAGTTCCTCGCAAGACTATTAAGATACTAAACTTGGATTTTTAGGGGGTTGAATTTGATTTGGATCAGGCATGGGAATTAATGCCTAACAGAACAGATAATTCGTCTTATATGTACCACAATTATGGAAAAATTACATTCCATGTGAAGCGTAATATTGCATTTCAGAAGAGTGCGTTGCGACCATATTTCAACAGTAGTGCAGTGAAATAAAATTGTCATTTGTTTGGCAGCTAGGCACGTTAGGAGTCAAAAACGGACTATTTGGGCCGAGATTATATCCCAATAAAAAATAAATTGAACAAAATGCGTCGAGGTAAATTATGGTAATAAACATGGCGTTCTTTATGTTTGAAGTATCTACTAATTTCTCTCGTCGGGAAGTTAATCGTCAGTTCGGGTGCAGTACGGATTTTTCCACTGTTTTTGTGATTACACGTTCAAATTAATTTACTCAAATCGTGCTACCTTTTTGATAATTAGTTGGGCGAATCGACTCAAAATATCAAGGAATGTTGCGTTGGGTGACAATAAGGCGAAACTAAATGTTCTAGTCGAAATTTGGATTTGAAATAGAAAACAAATATACGTAATTTTCGTGAAGAAGAGCGGGTCAAGTTGGATTGCTCCAAGTTGATAATTATCGAACTAACCCTGCAGTTCACAAAGCGTTCTTAAAAATGAGCTGCCGGCTCAAAATCGTCATCTTCGAATAACTCGTTGACAATGAACAACGGGTTCCATTGAAAGCCGTGAACATAAAATGCATCTAACGTCAAATGAAGAGCCGAAGTCCGGTTGGGCGAGGCCCACGTGCGGTTTACAAACCAAATACCTGCGTTGGATCGGGAAAGTGTTAATTCACGCGGTTTCATGACATTGGAATACGAAGGTGCGTTAGCGACGAGCCGTTCCACCAGCACGGGGCAGCTTGAGTTCAAAGGACAGCGCATTTGCTGCTGCGTCGTTTTCTCCGATTTTTCTCCAACTCCGCCGGCGGTTGAGTGCGTATTATCCGTACCACCTATAAATAAAATGTAAAATTTTCAATTGCGGTGAATAATCCGTGGTGTGGTTTGTAAATATAATTATTAATTTATTTACGTATTAGATAAGAATGGGACGAGCCCAATTACAGAAAAGAACACGGGTTGGTTATTCCTCGAATGGGGGAAACAGTGGATGTGGCGGGTCCCGGACCCATTCCAATCGATTCAGGGTCCAAAATTTAGGGAAAAATGATATCCCACACGCCATTCGTTCTAGGCTAGATCAAACCGTGGCGCAAGTGGCTAGCGCGTTCGGCAGTAATCAAAAAGTTTTGGGTTCGAGCCTTGGTGGGAGCGAATATTTTTGTTTTCTGATTTAGTTTTTTTTACCCATAAATTGACCAATTACCTCTTCCAGTGGGTGCCAATCGTTCTGGGACCAATTTCAATGGATTCAGCGTCCAAAATTTAGTGGAAAATGATACCCTACTCGCCTAGATCGCCCAAAATCTCGAAAAATCCATTTTTCAGAAAACACATTTTGACCCCTACCCCGCCCAAATTTGGTCCGATCGGGCTGAAAAGTTTCTAGGACCCGTCTCGGCCGGGAACAGACCCCTGACCCAAATTTCAGATTTTTAGAAAATTTTCTACTACTAAAAACGGCGTGGACAATGGACGGCGGACGGGCTGAGCAGATGAAACTGGTGATCCAGGGCACTGCAGTCCACATCCTCACGACCGACTCCAAGCTTGATGGCCAGGTAACGGCCAGGATTGCACGCGGCATCTGTCGAGCTGATCCACATAGCATTTGTATGAGGAGCACCAGTCGATGGAAGCATATGCACGCTGGTGAGGTTGGACAATAGCCCGGTAGAGGGCAACGACGGTAGGTGTGCTGGTGAACTCTCTGGGGTTACGCTTTACCCAAGGGCATCAATATTATGTACAATGTAAAAGACATCCACGTTTACAAAGGATCGGCCCAAGAAATGGCTATCACGCATCTCAAAATATACATCAGGTGCCCAAATACCTCCAGGTGATCCATGAGTATGCGTCGGCCGTGTGGTCGCCCCACTACGCAGCCTATATTTACCAGGTGGAGGCTGTCCAACGCATATTTCTGCGATATATCGCCTTCAATATGGGAATTAATCAACAGGATGTCGACTTCAACATTGTCATGCGTGCCTGCCACCTCCCCCGTTGGTTGATCGTCGTGTTGTGGCTGATCAATGTTTCTTCCATAAACGTGTCAATGGAGCGACTGACTTCAGTGGGTCTCCTTCAACGTCCCTCAGTTCTTCACCCGGTCCCAGTGCTTTTCATGTTCCGTTCACACCAAGAAATTACCTTCAACCACTCAGACTCCCTCGTGATGTGAGTATGATTCTGCAGAACTCTCCATGTATAATTTGTGATTTTTTTGACTGGTTGCGCGTTTATATGGATTGTGTGCGAAGGTTTCAGAAAAGTCATTGACCATGCTGTGCTCTTAACAAAATATTTTTGCTCCTAAATTACGTTGTTACTTGGACTTCGAGTCCGTACAAACGTTAAATAAATAAATGCCAAACCGGCCACAATACCCAAACTGCATAAAGCGCAATAGGCTGAATGAATATAAATCATTGAAAAAAATATGTTGTAGTATGCGTTTACTAAAGTAAGTTTTATTGTGAGAGAGCTTAACTCGTAGACGTTGGATTCTACGACCCCCTACCCTCTCACTCAATCGAACTACCTTCGGCGGCTCTTCAGTCACACGAGAAGAGCCATCCTGGCACCAATAAGGATCGCCAATTCAGTTCAAAAAGGGTAATCAGCATTCCTGTGATCCGAACATTTTTCCTACTATTTTTTTCAAAACTGCCGAGGCTACGCTGATTCTCGCAGCAATAATGTAACTAATATTGACTTAGATATTAGTGCAGCGTTATTTTCTGCTGCACCGACGTGAAACATCAGCCCCTGCCTGTCCTCATCTGAGTCTATCAGACGCTGATTCAGTAACATGAGTGTCCGATCAAACGGTCAGACTATTCATTCTATTTTACGGAAGATTAATTTTAATTTAAATCAGCAGATTCAATTTCATTTTAGCAAAGGAGCTCTTAATTTATTTTCTTCATTTCAAACCAAACCACGCATCAAACTTCTTAGTACCTCGGAAAATTTGTAATTCCAGAAAACCCTGCCTCTGGTACCAACAGTATGCATATGAGGACAAAATTAATTATAAGTACAACATAATAAATTATGGGAGTCAAAGAAAGATGGATACATAAGAGACCAAATCTGGCCAAATTTACTGAAGCCACGAGGTGGCACCAGCTTCTTCCTGATCTCCGAGTAGCTTCTGAAATGATGTTCTCTATTCTTATCACTGGTGAAACCATCCTTCTGTAGCTGAGAAAATCCTCTTTCCCGATTTTGATCGCCAACTCCTCAGCTTTTTGCTGCCTTGAGGCTCGTACTTTATCAAAATGTCGAATTTTTTACCGACTTTCGCCGCGTTAGTAGTTGTCAGTTTGGTTCTACCATCTTTTCAGTTATATCGGCGCCCAATCAAAGGGTACCAAATACAAAAAAAGAATTTCATCCCGTAAATTCCCTTGGTGTGCGGCGACAAGGCAGGAATGGAATGCGCGCGCTAATGTTCAAATTGTTCTAACCAGGAAAAAAGCCAGATTTATATTCAAAATTTAACAAGAAACATGAAATAATATGTATGAAAACAAATTAGAGGAATCTGAAATTCGTTTTAAAAATTTGCCTTTAAGGCAAATGCGCGGTTCTAAACGGATTTTGACGTTTCAAAATGGTGAACTTACTTCTTGAAAAGCGGCGTCGACATTCAGCGGTGGGTCTTTGGCCGACGTCTCTATATAAGGGATACCGAGTTTGTGAGCCAGTTGACGTCCTGCGTCCTCGGACACTTTGCGCAAATGAACCAAATCGACTTTGTTCGCAACAAGCAGCATGGGATACACATCTCTGCAATTCCCCCAAAAAACAGAATCACTTACCTATATGGCGAGAAGAAATTTATAAAATGCGCTTAGGTGCCAGATGTGTAGGATTAGGTAATTTACAATAGTTGATTAAAAAAAAAAAAAAACATACAATTTAAGCTAACCTGTCTTTGACTCGTAGAATTTGGGTGTGAAAATTAACGATGTTTTCATAACTTTGTTTGTCTGTGACGGAATAAACTAAGAGAAATCCGTCTCCTTTCCTCATGTACTGCTCTCTCATAGCGCTGAACTCCTCCTGTCCAGCTGTATCGAGAACTGCAACGAACCGGGGTAAATCAGTATAGAATATAGACGTTGAGGTAGCTTCAATAACTATAGACCGAATCGTAAAATTGGTTAACATACCATCGAGTATGCACCATTGTCCGTCAACTTCGGTGTGCTGAATGTAACTGTCCTCGATCGTCGGGTCGTAGTCTGTGACGAATAATTTCTGGAAGAACTGGATGGTGATGGCACTTTTTCCTGATAAATTAAAATGAACGTAGTAAATGAAAAGTGCTATGTCGCAGGGTTTGGTTATTCCTCGGACCAGAAGCATGGATGCTCATTCCAATCGATCCAGCGTCCAAAAATTAGCGAAAAACAATACCCTACACACCAAAGATGTCGAAAACAGTGGGAAGATGGTAAAAGACACCTAGAGGAGGGGTTATGGGGGGCCCCAAGCGTGGAAGCCTGGTGGCTTGATGTGCTTCTCTTAGGTGTCCCATTTTTGTAGTCCACAAACCGCCCTAGTTCCCTGATGAGGGTTGTTAGGTGGTGGACTAACTTATTGCAGGGTACGGTACTCATTAAGGAGTTTGTGTCCCAAAGAGGGTGTATCTGCGGGATGTGAGTGCTGGACACTCAAATATTATGTGAGTTGCAGTTTCGTCCTCACAGAATCTGCATAGAGTTGTTGGTTGTGTTACCCCTATGCGGTTCAGATGAAAACGCAGAGGAGCGAAGCCGGTTAGTAGGCCAACTATCGCTATTAGGTCGCCGCGTCTGAGTAGGTCCTTGGTGAGTGATGGATGGGGTTTTGCCACCATACGCCTACTGTGGACATGTTTCTCAATATTCCGCCATCTGTCGGTGTCTTTCTTGTACGTCCACTCCCTGATGGCAGCTCTGAAGGAGCTTTTGGGCAAACCTACATCCGGCTCTGGGCCCACAAAGGGTGTTTTGGAGCCCCTCCTGGCCAGCTCATCGGCTTTTTTGTTGCCCTAAAAAAAACAGTGGGTGCGGCGTGTCCCGAACCTATTGCAATCGATTTAGCGCAAAATTAAGTGGAAAATGATACCCTAGACGCTTAGGTACCAGCAATCTCGAAAACCCATTCGAAATAGGCACATATATACCCATTTTGATCAATAACCTCTTCCAATGGCACCAATTGTTCTGGGACCCATCTCATTGGATTCAGCATCCAAAATTTAGTCGGAAATAACACCCCACACGCCCCAGATCGCCGAAAATTTCGAAAAATCCACTTTTTGAATACACATTTTAACTCATGGAATAACCAACCAAAAGCAAAAATAAAACAAAATACGTAGGAAAATGATAAATAATTTACCAACGCCGCCGTCACCGACGACAACAAGTTTGTAGGTGGGCAGATTCTCGTTGGGAGCTCTGGACATTCCTCGTCTGCGAGACAGTGTCGCGTCAAACAACAACACCTGAGGGGAACAAACCAAAGTTCAACCGGTACTGGCCGTAGTTGGGGCTCACTAGCTATCGAATCTGGAAAAGGAAAAGCTCGAGTTAGGATCAAAATTGACGTTAATATGTGTGCATGTCTCAGTGCCAAACAAACGCTGCAAAAGGAAGAAAGTCCAAATGGGTCAACATATAAGATTATCTTGAGTTCATTCAGTCGTTCGTTCGCCAATTAGGCAGCAAAACATGCTATACCAGTCCTAAAAGATGAATTTAGAGATTTGATGACGTCCAGGACATGTTGAGTATGACCGTACGGATCAACTTTGCGTCAAGACGAGCCCAATTCCAACATGAATATAACTGCAGTTTCATTTTCTACAATCAATTTTATTCAACAAAATGCGAAATGCTGAAGATAATCATACCCACGTCACAGGCTGACTCATTGGCACTGGGCGTAGTTGGCCCAACGACCGTCCTCAACAACTCACAAGTTGACAAACGCTTTTAACGCTGCATAACCCAATCTGTTAATGGTATAACAACAAGTAGTAAATCTCGACAATCACTGGAGTACACATTCGAAAAATAACCCATTAGTAAGCAGCGAACTCAACGAAAAGGGTACAACAAGCGTTCAACAACCTACACAATACGGATTCCACAAATAGCCGTCTTCACATCCAGTTTTTGCATTTGTGACGATCAACTAATAATTTACCTCATGTTGGCTGTTGGTGAGTTTTGATCGTGCCTTTCGGAAAAAAAAAACACTCGAATAAGCACAACAGTAAACGTAAAAACTCCTAATAATCTGAAAAAACGATACGCGAACGTTTCAACTCAACTCGTCGCTATCAGCCACTGCCACCGTTATCTTAAAAATCGAAACGAGTCAATTTAATCGAAGTTGATGATCGATCACTCACATCGTAGTGACAAAAAAGTGATCTGTGGTGATCAAAACTCCATTCAAAATATAAACAATTTTGAAGACTGGTTGAATTTTACGATTTCGTAATTTCTCGCGACTTTCTCCTTCCCTAAATGAAGCTTTGTAAAAACAACACTTCAACAATTTCAAGCAAAACACAACAATATGACAACTTTTAACATCATATTGTCTACAATGTATTTTCAGCGATCAGAAACAATATAAAAATGATATAACACTACGATATTCATCACTTTTATGATTTCATCACTTTTTGCGGATTCCTTCTATGTGTAAAATTGTAGAGACAAAATGTTTTCAATGATGAAATACCATTACAAAGACTACTTAATGTTAATATCATTGTTTTATTAAAACAATTTTTGAGACTTGTTATCTGTTATTATTAAAACATTTTTCGTGTTTCTCTTAAATGAAAAATAACAGAGACAAAATATTTTTAGTGACGAAATACCATTTCATGCCCTTTGATCTACAATATATCATGTTTAGTTGACTCTAATTATTTCATCATTTTTCACGATTTACTCTAAAAACAAGCATTGAAGTGACGAGGAGTGAATTCATGGAAAATTTCTTTGCTTTGAGGATGAATAATGAATCGATAATTTTGAAGGAAGGATATGTATGGAATTACCACCAATAAAAAAATTGAATTTTCCGCCTCATTTTTGTTCATGGCGAAACTTTTGTCATACCTACTCCATTTTTCTAACTCATCAACACTGTAGAGGAAATAGGGTGACAAAACCTTGCACACTGTCAAATTGTGTTCTAGATCGATCGATAGAGTCGCTGAGAGCAGGGTGTCCACGCTGATGAAAAACGTCATGATGCACACTAGCGCTCTACACGGTCTTAGTCCAACTCGTTCGTCGCTGTCTTCAAATAGCTTTCGACAGGCACAACGCAACCATTTTTCCAAGAACTCCCATTGCGATCGGTCTGTGTCGCTAAAAAAAGGGATGAACACCTCAAGTTCAATACGCGTTCTCTTTGAAAAAGAACGAATTTAATTCAATTGACCTCAGTCCAAAGGCGAATCAAACCAAATATAATACAAATCAAATCGAATTCACTCCTCAAACCAGACCCAATTCACTCAAAACGCCATCTATATATCTCGTGTCGTGGATTTCCACCAAGTTGTTGTCGCATAATTTTGTACCCTCGTGCGTGCCGTAATCGCGCTTGTCGACTTAACCGAAGACAACTGGATCGAATCTGTAAGTCACTCTTACTATATATCATTTGGTTATGTTGTTGATAATTAGTTAGCCCTCAGAAAGTAGTGTTATATTTCTCAATCCGCACTGCTTAGCTGCAATGGATTCTCAATATGGCTGCCACCAGTTTTTGCTTATTTCATTATGATTTACGAATGTATTTATATCATCGTATTTGTTCATAATACTTGGCTGTTTGCGTTTTTGTATCACTATTTGGATACATTGCGGCTCTTATGAGGTCGTATTGTACTTAGGAATTGTTCTCGTTTTTCCTCCCGGTGTTAGCTGGTCGTGGTGGGGGTGGGGGTTGAGATGTAGATTATGTCGTCATTTGATGGAATAAAATTATTGTTAAGTCGCTGTAAATTTTGTGTCCTTGGGCGTGTTTTTCGTCAGGCTCCTAAGGTTGTTGATGACCTGGTCGAAGACCAAATTGATTGTAGGGTGTAGGTAGGCGCCACCTACTTGCCCACGTCATTGAAAGAAGCCAATGGCCTTTTTTCTATAAATCGGCAACTAACGGAATACTTAACGACCGGTAATCGTCCACGACGTACTAAAATTAATACGCTGGGCATTTCGTGACAGCTGGGGGAACGCCATTCGTCTGTAAATTGATGCCCAATCATGCTATAAACTCAACGCTATAGTATTGCAAGATTTGGTGTTAAGCTAGTCGAAAAGACCTTGAGCCATGATCACAGAGATGAGCTTATCACGCCTGTCAGTCCTAAATGATATGCTCATGGCTTTGGGTCCTTTCAGTTTTCACAGTGACTATGGTAGAGCTGATATTGACGAACTACCAGCCTGACCTTACTCGTGATAAGACCATGACCTGCGAAGAACTGTCCAGCATACATAGTTTGCTTTGACTTTGCATGCTACTCTGCAGACAATCGTCGTACTTATATTTTTATTAAAATAAAAGACCATCGTGGTCATTTCAACCAGCGTCTTCTCCATAAATAAGCCAGATTCAAAGCAGTAAAACTTGGGAAATTGAGCTACAATTACCAGAATCCTAGGAAAAATATATTTTAAACAAGCGCCTAAGTTTAAAAACACATTGGAAAGACAACAAATTAAAAAAATAATAATAATAATAAAATGGATGAAAACTTTTTTAAAAAAAGTTGGCCAATGTTTCTGGGATTCTATGCAGCTTTTGTGGCTCATTCAACCTTCAGCCAGATCATCTACTTTCATTGACAATTCAAGAAAGAATAGTAAAAAGTATCACTTGTGACGTCACGACTGACCTCAGAAACCCTTTCGAAACATGAATAATGCATCACAGTCGACTCCCGGTAATTGAAATCCTCTGTAGATTCCAGTCTTCAGTCTTTTCTAGTATCTAGAAAGACTTTCGCGCTCAAATTCTTCGACGAAATCAAATTTTTAAAAATGTAAATTGGAAGAGAACTTTTCCCGCAACATTTGTAATTTCCAAAGACAATTTTCGCGAATTTCTTCCGTTAGTTGAGCATCAAAATGTCTAAAAGCTCGCTATATTCATTTAAAGTGCCAATTTCAGGATTTCAATTAATCCGGAATCGACTGTCGTTCGTTTTTTTTACAATGTTTTCATTTTGTAATTTGAAACTTATTGCCTGTGTCTTTTGTAATATCGCATCTGTCGCACCACTGCACGGTACGTGAACGAATTTCCTTTCAATTTTAAGAATATTCCTCTTTTGACCAATAAGTCCTCGTCGCCTCCTTCCTTCATCCTTATTTTCCTTCCGATGACTTTCAAAAGTATTTAAACGTTGAAAAAATTGAATATAAAAGATATAAATTGATTTAAAAATATAAATAATTTAAATAAATGTGCTGGAGTGTTAAATTTTTTCATTATTTTCTCTCAGAAATAAATTCATGACCCTCTTCTTTGAGTGAACAGTTGAAGTGAAAATGAAGAAAATATCTCAGCGACATAGAGACCGTTAAAGATAAGATTCCCACCGACTCAGTACGTTTCTTGATGATACTGATGAGTCAGAGTCACGAAATTGATTCCTTTCCACCCTCTCCCAATGTTACCCATGATTTCTTATCATTTTCGGTATCTTTGAAGATACTTACAGCGGTTTTGATATTACAGGAGTTCACACCATCGCTATGACGTTTCTCGTGTTTGTTATAAGGTCTGTTTCTTCTATTTAAAAGAAATGTATTTAACTTTTTGATATTTTTAGCGTATTGAGTTGAATATTATTATTTTACGTGGTTTTTAGGCGGCATGCCCAGCTATGATGGGAAAACAAAGCAGACTTCTCGTAAGAAAAAGAAGAAGCGAATCTCCCTTATGGATAAAGGAGAGAAGAAGAAACGGGTGAGGGACCCGGAGAAGAAGTCGAAGAAAAAGAAGAGGCAGCGAGCGAGTGAAGAAGCGAAGAATAATGTCAAGAAGTTGGTCGAATACTCCGACGTGAGTTCCGAGGAGCTGTCCAGTCCGGAGGCGGGGGAGATCCAGAGTGAGGATAGTCCGTCGATCCCCGCGGACTACCATGCGGGCCACGGTGTTTACCCTCCGTTCCCAAGGCGGTTGTCGAGTGACTCGCGTGGTACTTACTCTAGGTCTCCTTCTCTGGTTCATTCGCGGGGTGAGTGGGACGCACTTAGTTCCAAATCGAAGAAACACAAGTCCTCGGTGTCACCGACGGGGTACAACCGTGTGAAGAAGGAGAAGAAGAAAAAGTCGAGCAGGAAGCATAGTCCGAGTCATAAAAAGAAGAGGAAAAAGCATTCGAAGAGTAGTGAGCGTGTAGTTGAGGAGGAATCACAGTCGTCTTCTTCGCGAAAAAGTCGAAAAGAAATGAGTTCGACGAATATTGAGCAGTTGTATGAAGATAGTAGCAAGAATGGGTCGGATCACCGTCACCACGCGAACGATGTGGACTTGCCGGCCGAAAGGCGCCCGTCAACGCCCCCCGTACACGACGAATACGCCCGTGACGGGTTTCCCCGCCCGTCGGAACCGTCGCCTCAAAGTCTTGAAGAAGGCGAGCGCCCTAATCACACTCCGACTCCCGAACTTCCCCGGTGTCGGTCCCCGTCCCCCGGACCGTTCCTCAAAGAGTCGCGGCGGAAGTCGAGGAGTCCGCGGCGAAAGTTGTCCGAGTCACCGGAGTCACGGAGGCGGACGTCGAAGAAGAGAGGAGCCACTCCGCCTTTGCCAACCCGTCACGAGCACCTCTCCAAATCGTCGAGGCGGAGGTCCCGCTCGCCTCCGCCGCCTTCCAGGAGCCGACGGAGGACTCCTTCCGTTGAGTATGAACGTGATGACCGTCTCAGGTGAGTGCACTCACATATCGTTGTGCATTTTTGTTTTTATTTGTCAAGGGGCATAAATCCCTCAAAAATTCATCGCTAAATAATGATTAGCCACTATTTGCATTTTTAAATAAATTATTAATTTATTTGTATAGGCAAGAAGCCAATTAAAGTTGTTTTAAAATTTGCAATTTTTTCTCTTTTCGTACATTTTTTAAAAATTATGTGACAGGTGGACACGAGAAAGCCACGACAGACACGTCACCCCCGTTCGTCACGTTAGCCGACGGGACGATTCGCCCTATCACGGATCCACGAAGAAGCGGAAGAGGCCTGATAGTCGGGAAGAACGACACGAGAAGATCAGAGAAAAACACAAAAAGCGGAGGCACCATAGTAGGACGAAGTCTCGAAGCCCGCTCAGGTGAGTGTCACCCCACATTAGAATGAGCTCCCCTTTCAAAATGAGTGCCCGAAGCAATGCTGCAATATTTAACATTTATTTAATCAAAACTTGGTCATTTTACTTCAATAACTTGATATTTTCGAAAATTTTCAAACTAAAACTGACTAAGGCACTTGTTTTGGATCACTCATCACTCAATCATGGCGTTTCATCGATTTATTTTCTTCACCCGCTTTACCAAATACCAAAATACTTACGCCAAATTTTTCTTGATACCTGATTGCAGAGTGACTATTGCGCCTAGGTAAGACAATGTTATAAAGAAAATGGACACTAACACGTTTTTTTGTTATTCTGAGCTCCGTCCCGCTTCTTATACTTTTGTCTGCGCCTTGGATTCAACTGTTAACTGATTGGTAATTAACTAACGTCAGAAAATCGCTCAGTGTCATCCAATGCTGGTCAATAGTGACAACAGTGTTGAAGTTGGAATGTATTGTTATTTGGTAGATGCGCGTTTTACACTCTGTTCTATCCACACTCACACAATTTTTTTTTTTTTTTTTTTTGTGTGTGTGTGTGTGTGTGTGTGTGTGTGTGTGTTGCTAATTCCATTTTATTTTGAGTTATTCAAAATTTGCTGCTTCAAAATGGTGGTTATTCATTCTATCTTGGGCCTCTAGGAGAAAATAGCAACAATTTACTATTAAATTGTCCTAAACACTAAAAACTCAGTATAAAAGGGTTGAATTGAATGTCTACTAAACATGGTTTTGTGGATCAGAGTTACTATTGGCCTTTTACTGCATGTTAATGCTTCTAAAAACCCCCTTAAAAATTGTATGTTGCTTTGTTAGATTGGATTTGGTGGATTCATTTTGGGTTGACTCACACATAGTCTTTCCTCTTTTCTGACTGGTGACAAATTGTTGTAAATTAACCGGTCCAATTTAGAGTTTTTAAATTCCGTTTAAACGTCTTTCAGATCATGTTTAGGTTCATATTTGTGTGTAAATTGATTTTTTTTTTGTGCGAACATGCGTACATGTTCAAAATGTGTAGTTTTGCGCATGACAATTCGATTAAATCATCGCTTTGAGTGTTTTGTTGCCATGTGTTGGGCGTATGCATGTGTCACATATGGTGGAGCAACTAGATGACGAAAAGGGGACTCTTGTTTTCAGAGTGAGAAGATCCGTGTCCCGGAGTAAGAGTTGGCGGCGGAGCCGTACACGGTCGCCGCCACGACGGGAATTGTCCCGTAGCCCTCGTCGTTCCCGTACTCCGTCACGGCACGCGCACGCGTCCCCATCACCGTACCGTTCACCTCTGCATTCGCATCACAGGAGTCGAACGCCGCACCGGCGGTCAAAGAGGATCTCGCCGTCGAGCCCGATTTCGAGATCACCCAAGTCGTCGAGAAAAATCAAAGAGCTCACGGGAATCGCCAAAATGAGCGAAACGTCCCTATTTGCAGAACTAGTCAAAGACAAGAACATGCGAGAACTAGCTATGAAAAGGCTAGCTGAGCTCGAGAAAAAGGTGATTAATCATTACTCTGTTGAAGTAGTATCGACGTACAGGTTATTATACTGTGTGAAGTCTCATATTTAATATTCGTGAATTTTCAGCCCGAAAACGAAGAAAAACCGCCTCTGCCGCCGCCTCTTCCGGATGACGAAATTGTGACGTGCGAAATGGTGGATTCCTACGACGGACCCACTCCACCTGGCGACGTGGACGACACGAGGCCCGTCATGCTCCCCGAACACATGAACATTCTTCCTAGTGAAATTCCCCCTCCTCCCGCTCCGCCGCCAGACTTGATGCGAGAATTCACCAACGACGCGTCGTCGGACGCCGCGTGCCTTCCTCCGTCGCCACCCCCCGTTGTATATAACCCACCGCCCCCAGTTCACAAAACCCCGTTGGCGCCGCTTCCCCTTCCCCCCGGCATGAATCAGGCGGATCTACTCGAAAGCATCGACTCACCACCGAGTCGCTCGATGAGTCCGGTGAGTTTACCGCCGGCCCCGCCGCCGTCCGTTCCGGAGAAACTTCCGCCGCCCAGGAAGAAGGGAATTACCGATCTTCCTCTTCCACCCGGTAAGCGTCGCCATTACAGAACCCATCCCTTACACCAAATCTACCTTATTACATCCACTGTAAAATTTGAAGAAAAATGTTCACATTTTTACTAATCTGACTGTAATTCATGACTAGAATCAAATTATTATACATTTTAATAGAATTAACAGAAAATTGTCGTTTATTTCACGTTTCAGTATCTAGTGAAGACATGAATGCTGATGACGACCTAATTACAACACCCCCCTATGCCAGTGCCAGTGGGACATCATCTCGAAAATCTTCTGCGAGCCCAGCTGGCCCATATAATTATAAAGTTCGTAGCTTTCTCCCAATAAAGTTGAAACATAAAATTAAAAATAGAATAAATTGGTTAATTTGTCGTGTCTCAATTTTCAGGCGAGAAAAGCTACTGGACGATTGATTCGACCTAAAATTCTATTTGAGGGCAAAGCGAGAACTCTTCCTCCACCAAAATCTTGGGGTGAGAGATGCGTTGACGTTTTTGAAGTTATCGCTCACATCGGCGAAGGCACTTACGGTCAAGTGTACAAAGGCGAAAGATCGTCAAACTGGTACGTTTCCTTTCCCTAAACGCAGAACAACCGTAAAATGTGTCGCAGATATACTAAAATCTTTTCAAATGTTCGTCAACATTAACGTTAATGACTTTTTTCGTTCAGCCGAGCTGGTCGCCCTCAAAAAAGTGCGCATGGAAAACGAAAAAGACGGTTTCCCTATCACCGCGGTTCGAGAAATTAAAATTTTACGGCAGCTGAACCACAAAAACATCGTCAACCTTCGAGAAATCGTCACCGACAAACAAAACGCTTTAGATTTCAAAAAGGTAACTTATTTTCAAGTATTCTTGCTAAAAGTGCCTTGCTAATTACCATTCAGAATTGAATTTTGTTTCGAAAATCGCTGCATAGAAATAGAATCTTTTCAGCATTGTCCTTTGCTGAGCCACTGTGTGCATTTCAAAATTTTCGTTTCTATTTTTATGCAGCAGGCTTATGATCAGGTAAGAAAATTCAGGCATATTTGGAAGACATTTTTATAAGTCCCGTTGTATCTTCTCCAGCGTCTCACTTTCCACGTCCTGAACATTCCCTGTTACCCTTAAACTAGCGAACCCTTAACCGTCCTCACCAGAAATTCGACCCGTTTGAGCTTTTCTGGTCCTAAGTGTCCCGGAAATTCTTCACCATTCCCATCAAGCGCGTTGTAGACACAAAAACCATACTTATACTTCCACACTATTCTCATTGTTTCTCTGGAGTGCTAACACGGGGTGTCCCACGGATCATCACTTCCTTTTCCCACATTGGGGCCCAGCCTGGAACTGTTTGGGACATTACTTCAGGCTGGGTTTCGATTTTTGCCTGGTAGCCAGTCTCGTTTGCCTGCAATTCCCGTTGACGGACCCTTTCCTAGACGAGCTTAACTTCCAGGATATTTTGGACTTACCCTGCCACGGCATTCAACTTTGACTCGCTCTTGAGCATCCTGGACATCATCTCCTCAGGAGTGGGGGGTCATTTCTAGCTCCCTTGCAATCTACCGTCTCTCTCTTTCCCACCTCTGGCATTTGAAGAATGTGTGTTGTGCGCTGTCCTCTTCGTTAGTGCAGTGCAGGTATCCTGGAGATTCCACAATACGCATCCTATGAAGGTACTGATGGAACAGTCCGTGGTCCAAGAGGAACTGCATTACATGATAGTTAACTTCACCGAGTTTCCTCTCTAGCCAGTGACTCTGGGCACCAGTCGAGCCGTCCATCTTCCTCTTGTTTCTATTTCCCAGATTTCCTGCCA
This sequence comes from Cyrtorhinus lividipennis, assembly GCA_019603395.1. NCBI lineage: Eukaryota > Metazoa > Arthropoda > Insecta > Hemiptera > Miridae > Cyrtorhinus > Cyrtorhinus lividipennis. The sequence goes on from CM034008.1 coordinate 5,350,535, forward strand.
GGAATTGAAAAGTGTTCTCAGTCTTGTTTGGCTAGTTGAGGCCAGTGTTCGTCTTCGTAGATCCTTTCCCCCTCCAAGCTTATTTATTGGTATCAGTCCTGCCAGGAGGATCGTAGGTGGCCTCACAATGCAAAGCGCCCCCCTTCTTTGCACCATGTGCATCTTAATGGCATCTGACATCCAGAGCCCATTCCGGCCATACCTCTGCCCCATCCAGCAGGACGGTGTACAACTGACATTAATAGTTGTCTCATACACGATCCAGGTCCATGAATGTTTGACATTAGCCGACTCAGGGCTGCAGTTGTCGTTGCTGCCATCCTTATGTGTTCCCTAAAGATTATCTTGGTGTCCAGCGTTTAACCAGCTGTAATTTGTATGATATTTGGGATGCGTTTTCATGTGACCTGTACCACCTCTGGAAATAGTAGATGATGGTGAACTTGAGAGTGTGGCACATGAATTATCATTGTTCTTATAACGCTGATTCACCAGATGCTATCAGTTCCTTGTTATGACTTTTTATTTGCGGAATTATAACCAAAATTCGTGCATTTCGCTGATATTTGGATTCCTTGCAAAAAAGTTTCTTGTTTACTCTCATTTGAACGATTTTAGATGTGAAGAGGGGGGAAATGAGGAAAATGCCATTCCAACTGAATCAAATTGTCTTGATAGTACCCCCCCCCCCCCCATTCTCACCAAAACCCTTCACAGCCCTGGTCTACAACCTACCCCGTCGTCGTTTTAAATAAATAAAATAATAATAATCGCTCACAATCACCATAGGAATCATCAATAGCCACCTGTTCCATTTTCTTACCCCACATCATCATCCCTTCATCATCTATTCACTGTCCCCACAAACCTTCTGAAGTCCCCACCTCATTTCGGTGTTCTGAAATCGCCCACCCTGACTTATCCTCTAACTGTCGCCATCAATACCATTTTCAGTCCTTTTATAGAACTCCTAAATTCTCCATTTTCTAGCCACTATTGGTACATAATCACGTTTTAGAGTTGACCGCTCATGTTATATAGGACAATTGGCTTATTTTTATTGTGCTTTGATCTGTAACGATCTGTAAACACCTGACGTTCGCAAATTGTCTCTAATTTGATGCTATTGGAATCGCTTCAACTGTGAGTAAAAACTGCACAGTTCAGATCTAAAAACTCCTTTTATTTCAAGTACATGATTATTTATTTTTGTAGAGAAATTTAGAGATATTGAAACCCATCTATGTAAATGAATTGAAACTACAAAGTGGAAGTGTAGAAATGAATCATTTTTTTGCCAATTTGGCGCCATTTGATCGAAGTTTCACCGAAACACCATAAAAATAAATAATCGCTGCCTTCTTCCAATTATTAGTGTTACTTTTTTGTTTGAGATTGCTTGGTGTTACTTATCAAAAGTAGCGTAAAAACGGGACAAATGATTGTTTTGTTGTTCTCACACCTAATTCGTTTCTGACTTCTGTTGAAGGACAAGGGTTCGTTTTATTTGGTTTTCGAATACATGGACCACGATCTCATGGGCCTTCTAGAATCGGGAATGGTGGAATTTGCCGAGCAGCACAACGCCAGCATTATGAAGCAGTTACTCGAAGGGTTGAATTACTGCCATAAGAAGAATTTCCTTCATCGAGACATCAAATGCAGCAATATTTTGATGAACAACAGGTTCGTTATTTGGTTTGGTTATTTGTAAATATGAACTTTAACTGTATGTGCCGATGAAATTGATGTTGAGTGCGTTGCCTCGAGTTTCGGTGCGACGAAGTGGGGAGTAGAACATGGATGTGGACAGCTAATGGTTGAAGTCAAACTTGAAATTCACGTGCAATACATTTTGGGCTGCGTTTTAGAGGTGTTGACTACTCAAAATTAATTAGAATTTCAAGACTCGAATCACCGTTCCGCGAGAAACGACAATCTACAGCTTTCGTTAGCTAGCTAATCCCCTCGAGTCCATTTCCAGAGGGGAGGTGAAGCTGGCGGACTTTGGACTGGCGCGGCTGTACAACGCCGAGGACCGCCAGCGGCCGTACACCAACAAAGTGATCACTCTTTGGTATCGTCCACCAGAGCTGCTGCTGGGCGAAGAACGTTACGGTCCTGCAATTGACGTCTGGTCATGCGGGTGCATCCTGGGCGAACTCTTTTTGAAAAAGCCTCTTTTCCCTGTGAGTCGACGATTGCTTCTTTAGGGCGGTTATCTTACACATAGTTTTCATATGATGAAAAATGTCTTTAAAAACCACTTGTTGTTTCAGAACCCTAACGAGATGTTGCAATTAGAAATTATCTCTCGGCTCTGCGGAACTCCAACGCCCGCTGTGTGGCCTTCTGTGATTCAATTGCCACTTTGGCACGTGTTGAAAGCGAAAAAAGTCTACAGACGAAGGCTGAGAGAAGAGTTCACTTTTATGCCCGCCTCGGCGCTTGACCTGCTCGATCGAATGCTCGAATT